>JALMLS010000619.1:0-64923 GCA_038496445.1 Trichosphaerium sp. ATCC 40318 | reverse complement strand
GGTGCTGCAGTTCGAATGGCAGTGGTTTCGTTAGAATCCATAAAGTACTAAGCGCATGGTGATATTGTCTATATAAAACATCAGTAGTAAATGAAAAAACATGTTTAGGAAGTGTTGGTGTGGTGGAGACTTACCTTAAACCAATGTATCCTTAATGTACAATGTGTACATAACCAATGCCTAATTGGTGCCTGTACATTTAAGGCTGGCAATGCATAAAAAAACTAGGGCAGGCATTGCCTAAAAAAAACAAGGCATTGCAACAATTAAGGCATTGCCCAACAAAGCCTTATTTCAATGCCTGATTTTTGTCTTTATTGTCATTGCCTTTGCAAAATCAAACATTGCCATTTTTGAATGCCTTTGTATTTAAGGCAAAGCCTTGTTTAGTTTCAGCCTTGAATATTATCAAATAACAGCATCAATCTAAAGTTGTTACACCATCAGTCTCATCTGAAAACAAAAACTTCTTATAACCATTTATTCTACTGTTGCTAAGTAACTTTCCAATCTCAAAAAGTAAGCAATTAAGTGAGGACTTTAACTTTACCAACTCTCTCTTAGCAAATTACCCAAATTCAATATACATTACCAAATGGTTTCCATTCTATTCTTTGATTGACTGTATTCTTCTTAGTCATGGCATAGAGGACATTGTTGGAGTTTATTACTTTGTAGTTTTATTGTTGCTGTCAATCTCAGCTAGAACATGTTTAAGTTATTATTTGCTACTTCTTTTTACGCTTATTAATTTGATGTTGCAAAGCTGTGTTATTTTTATCTAATTTTAGATTGGCTTGTTTAAGTTCTTCATTTTCTTTCAGCAGTTGCTGTTCTAACTGTGTGGTTGGTTGTTGTTGGTTTGGTTTTCGTTTAACTGCAATGATATAACGAGCAACAGTCTGTACATCTAAAATCACAACTTAGTCAACAAAGTACATCAATTGTAATCACTACCTTGAGCTACAACTAGCTCATCATACACTGCTTTATCTATTTTATCTTGCTCCAACACTTGTCCTTTGCTGTTTACCAATACATAGTGACTTTGATATCCAGCTTTAATTGGTTTACCAACAAGGTTATCTTCATCTTTAGGGTTTTCTGTAACCTATCAATGCTTTGTAAGTAAACAAACCAGTAATGTGATTGGTTGCAGTTGTGTACAGGATATACATTCCCAGGCGTAACCAAACTAAGCACAAGTGTCTTCTTGTCTTTAGCAGATTTATCGTATGAACAGGCATACTCAATGCTGTGCTATTTCAAAAAACAAGTCAGATTGGCAATGGTGACTTTTTAACCATACTGTAAAATAGATTCCTTGACCGTAGTATCCAGCATCCAACGAACTTAATACTCCAAATCCAGCCTTTACAATACTCCAAGCGGCTTCACGAGTTGTTCCATGAACCATTAATACAACTGGTAGCTGATTTTTGGTTAGGTATTATTATATTTAAGAGGCAAACTACCTGCTCTGAATTATTGTTTGAATGTGGGGTATTTTCACCAGCAAGTTTTGAATAACAATCTGCAACCTTTATCTTATTTTCTTTGTGCCTTTTGCTGATTCCCTGTTTCCAATCATTTTTACAAAACAACCAACGGAGTTCCCTAAATAACAGCTAAGATTATTTGTAGTCTATTAACATGTAAACATACTGATGTCTGTGTTTAAGTACTGTATTGTACATGCCAAAGTTTCGAGTCAGCATGTCATTGCAAACAAGATGAGCTTCTACAACATCATATTTATCATAGCCGTGCATTGTTGACATTTGTTGGTAAAGAAACTGTAGTTCTCTCTTGGCTACAATATCATTTTTATTTGAATCAAGAAGATTCAGTGTTCTGAAGTGCGTTGCTTTTTCAATTGTGCCCCTTTTTTGTTTGACAAAAACCAGTTAAACATGAGTTAATAATGAGTAACTACTCACTTGCTGTTGGATCTATCCCAGGTGTGGGCATAATGTAATCTTGGATTTAAGTCCCATGACGTCTCACTTTTTAACCCTTCAAGTTTTAGTGTGGTTGGACTAACAGTGCTTTTTTACCTGCTGTAGGGTTTTCAACTCTTTGATTTGGAGATATGGGATTAATAACGTGTTTGCAATCCTTGCATTCACATTTTTTGAAACTACCAATGTGCTTAGAGAGCTTCTACTCAAACTGTTAGCAAAATAACTACAAAACAATTACGTGGTTTTGATTATGTTGAGTTGCACAATAACTGCACAAATACAATCCATATTGAGAACACTCATAGCAAGCAAACGCTGTACAATGTTAATAAAAGAAATACCACTAAACACATACTATCTTGCTTGGGTACTTTTTGAAGAGAATTTGTACACCATCCTTCTTTTATACACATTTCAATAACAGACCCAGTGTGTTTAGTATTACTCCACATATCATCTGGTAAGTCGGATAGAATTCCTTCCATCAGCTCTCCTTGCTGTAACCAAAAGCTCTAATGAACCAAAATAAGTTATTATATTACACATACTTGTATTATGTGTTCATACCGAAGATTGTACAAATGTGCGATTATATGTACAAATCAAATGACAAATGCCTTTTTGCATTGCAACTTTAAAATATGGACGTGTTGGCTTTGTGTGATTAGTACTTAATAGTTGGTACAAAAGGAAGACATACCAAGTATTGCAACCATTTTGCAAGATTGAGTCGCCAGTGAGGTATCTCTTTCATATGAGCACATGATAACCATAGTTCACAACTTTGTTGATCATTTGGAAACAGTGTCAAAAGAGTTTCAAACACATTGATGAACGCAGGCTCATCAGCAACCACCTGTGTTAGTATTTTGATTAAAGCTCTTTCCATTCAATTGGAATTAATAAAATGTCTATAGTTTGTTTCAACAATGTTTTCAAAACTGGGTTGTGCCATTTTTTGCTAATATGAATTTAATGTCTTCAAATCAAGTTTATTTGTATAAATACCTGCACAAATTAAAGCAGTACTTCCATTGTCTCGTTTGGCTTCAATGTTGGCTCCTGATTCAAGTAATACTTTTATCACATTATCGTGTCCATTAAAGGCTACCAATTAAGAGTATATGTGAGTAACAGATGCTGTTATGGTTAAACACAATCATACCTGCATCAATCAAAGCAGTACTTCCATTTTTTTGTTTGGCTTCAATATTGGCTCCTGATTCAAGTAATACTTTTATCACATTATCGTGTCCATTAAAGGCTACCAATTAAGAGTATATGTGAGTAACAGATGCTGTTATGGTTAAACACTATCATACCTGCGCTAATTAAAGCAGTGATTCCATCTTTTTCTTTGGCTTCAATGTTGGCTCCTGATTCAAGTAATACTTTTATCACATTATCATGTCCATTATATGCTACCAATTAAAGAGTATGTGAGTAACAGATGTTGTTATGGTTAAGCACTATCATACCTGCATCAATCAAAGCAGTACTTCCATCTTTTTCTTTGGCTTCAATGTTGGCTCCTGATTCAAGTAATACTTTTATCACATTATCGTGTCCATTAAAGGCTACCAATTAAGAGTATGTGAGTAACAGATGTTGTTATGGTTAAACACTATCATACCTGCGCCAATTAAAGCAGTGATTCCATTTTTTTGTTTGGCTTCAATGTTGGCTCCTGATTCAAGTAATACTTTTATCACATTATCGTGTCCATTAAAGGCTACCAATTAAGAGTATGTGAGTAACAGATGTTGTTATGGTTAAGCACTATCATACCTGCATTAATCAAAGCAGTGATTCCATCTTTTTGTTTGGCTTCAATGTTGGCTCCTGATTCAAGTAATACTTTTATCACATTATCATGTCCATTATATGCTACCAATTAAAGAGTATGTGAGTAACAGATGTTGTTATGGTTAAACACTATCATACCTGCGCTAATTAAAGCAGTGATTCCATTTTTTTCTTTGGCTTCAATGTTGGCTCCTGATTCAAGTAATACTTTTATCACATTATCATGTCCTTTATATGCTACCAATTAAAGAGTATGTGAGTAACAGATGTTGTTATGGTTAAGCACTATCATACCTGCATCAATCAAAGCAGTACTTCCATCTTTTTCTTTGGCTTCAATGTTGGCTCCTGATTCAAGTAATACTTTTATCACATTATCATGTCCATTATAGGCTACCAATTAAGAGTATATGTGAGTAACAGATGCTGTTATAGTTAAACACTATCATACCTGCGCTAATTAAAGCAGTGATTCCATCTTTTTCTTTGGCTTCAATGTTGGCTCCTGATTCAAGTAATACTTTTATCACATTATCATGTCCATTATATGCTACCAATTAAAGAGTATGTGAGTAACAGATGTTGTTATGGTTAAGCACTATCATACCTGCATTAATCAAAGCAGTACTTCCATCTTTTTCTTTTGCTTCAATGTTGGCTCCTGATTCAAGTAATACTTTTATCACATTATCATGTCCATTAAAGGCTACCAATTAAAGAGTATGTGAGTAACAGATGTTGTTATGGTTAAGCACTATCATACCTGCATCAATCAAAGCAGTACTTCCATCTTTTTCTTTGGCTTCAATGTTGGCTCCTGATTCAAGTAATACTTTTATCACATTATCATGTCCATTATATGCTACCAATTAAAGAGTATGTGAGTAACAGATGATGTTATATTTAAACACTATCATACCTGCACCAAGTAAAGCTGTATAGCCATTCTTTATTTTTGCTTCAATGTTCAATCTTGATTGTATGGCATAACATTACAATAACATTGGAGATTGTTAGCCAGCTACAAATTGGGTTGATACTTAAGTGTTGGTAAATACAAACCTGAATAGAATAGATGTCGTTTGCTATGTTCAAGAGTATGTAGACTTTGTTTCAGCAATCATAAAGAAAGTGTTTTTATTATAAGAGAACGTGCATTTTAAACAAGGGAGGTACATGTAGTAATATTGGTATTTGCATTGAAGCTGCGCCAATTCGGCTATTGAAGATTTTTAATAACACGGAGAGGTAGATCTAAGATTCGTTTCTAATAATACCTTTTAATTCTAATTCTTCGATGCTATGTGGCTGGCTCTGCCATGAAGCGTTGTAACCAGTGTTGATTGTATGGTAAAATGGATTTAAGTTTCGCCGACGGTTCATAGAATTGTTTGTGTTCCAACTCGTGTACATTGTTTGCGTTCAACATATCTCCCCGTTCATATACAAAGCCTTCTCCCACACGTACGATGAGAAGATACGGAGATAATACATATGGCGCAATACAACGCGCAAACACAAAATACGGTTCGTTTGCTTAAAATTATGCGACGTTTGTAGTTTTTTGGCGTTTTCTTTGCTGTTCCCTTTTTAATACTACAACTACTGCCAAAAAACTGGCTGTACGTGGTTACGTTGCGTATAGTATATATAGAGGTTAAAGCAGTGGTTTACGACACCAAAAACTCAGTTACGTTCCTATTTCGTTCAGGATTAGTTCCTCGGTACAATAACGCGTGAAACATTAAGAAGGGGCAAACGATAAAACTTGTTGACAGCACGTGAGGATAAATTTTTCAATTTAACACGTGGGTTTTCAGCCACAACTGTTTTTAGTCTCATTCCTTGCCAGCATCCCGAACGCAATCAGTACAGCTATGATCATGTACGCCCTAAAAGCTCCTTGTATGTACAGGAATAAAACCTAGAAATAGTTTTGAAATAATTTGGGCATTTGAAGAGCTGAGATGAACTCCAACTAGTTAGAATTTCCAGTGTGAGTCAAAGCGTTACAGAATATTTGCGGTTGCGTAACGCTTACTATTCTATAGTTCTAAGATTGCAAATAATGGCTATGATTTTTAGTTTTTACCACTTTATTGCGTAGCTATGTATCTACAGCCAGCAGACAAAAGTATGAAAAGTTCCTTTATACCGCACAAGAACGCACTTAAAATCTTTCTTGAATAAATATCAACTCAAGGTGGAAACTTTGTTTACAATTGCTTGTTGCTGATAAGCCACTTAGTGTCATTTGCTCTTAAAGTGTTGCGGTCAAAACT
This sequence comes from Trichosphaerium sp. ATCC 40318, assembly GCA_038496445.1. NCBI lineage: Eukaryota > Discosea > Flabellinia > Trichosidae > Trichosphaerium > Trichosphaerium sp. ATCC 40318. The sequence goes on along the minus strand of JALMLS010000619.1, from coordinate 58,871 downwards.
GCAAGCGACAATTCTACCGGACCCACGTTTTTTCCGAATTTTTCGAAAGAAAAAATTCGAAAAAATAGAATTCGATACAAAAACTGAATGCCTATACCCACCAATGGATCACTATATGTGAGCGAAGGTCGGGTTCTAGTTCCGAGCACAGCGAGGACCCGACCGTAAGTGAACCAGGCGCTTTCTAGTTAAGTGGACTGCCCTAGGTATGCATCTTTCTGCATCTTTCTACACTTTCGAATTTTTGTTTTCGGAAAATTCGGAATCTACTATGCGAAACGGGTTCTTTTTTGACTTTTCAACAACTTTCAAACAAAAAATCAATTGAGCGCATCTGCATAACGCTCAAGGAAGCCTTTTTGAAGTTATTTTTGCGGACTATTTTTTTGTTCCAGGCAACACATTGCGTTATGAAACGTTATAATAACATTATCATAACGAGAATCGGCAACGCAACATTCGTTGAGCAATTATGTATCTCGCCACGCAGAGTTTCAGTTTTTTTTTTGAAGTGCGTGGGCGAAACTTGTTTTTTGCGGGTTTTTTTTAATCTTCAGGCTTTCATGCATGCGATCGCGTGGTCGGCGCAATAGAAATTGTGCGTAAATAGACGAAAGATAATCAAACACAAGACGCAAAACCGTTTCTTTACGCCTTTTACGTTTAATGCGTATGGGCTACTTTTGAAGAGATGGTTCGTTTCCATTGCCTTTATGTCACAATACATTGATGTAGAGCTCTCTCGCACAAGTTAGCTGAAGCCAGAAGGAAGTACATATACCAAATGAATCAAAACTTTTGTAACAACTTTGTTCGTATGTTGGTATCACTCGTGATAGCAAACCAATGTAAACTAGTAATAAAGACCTCGTCTCCATGGTGATAAAAGGTAATCCGGCAATAGCAATAGGAATTGCAAATATTGCACTGCTGATAAGATTCCCTTCTTATTCCACGCTGCTTCAGTCATTTTTTTGATCCCTACCTGATAAGTTGATTTTAAATATGGAATTCAGATTATCGACAAAAGATGTACTCATATTATATTTTCAAGGCTCCCAAACAATTGGTGTAATAGATGGCAGGACTTGGAAAGATACTAGCTTCTTTTTACACTACCCTTTACTGTACAAACAACTTTTTTTAAGCTGTGTGTTTTTTACTAATTGTTTTTGAACTCATTTTAACAGGGAGAAGTCGCTGAAGTTACCGTTTGGAAAAGTTAACACGCATCCAACTGAACTTAATGAAACTATTTACAGAAACTTGAGTTGTCTGATCCTAACCTACATCGCAGGTAAGCAAACAGAAAAACATCATACCAAACGCGCTTTTTTGACATCTTTACAGCAAACCCAGCAATGACAACAAAGGAGGTATTATTCGTGACACATAGAGTAGAAGAAATGCTACACAAGCGCCAATCCTACAAGAAACACCTACAATTCCTACTTCTCCGCCTCAAGTGAATTTGCTGACTGCAACTGTGAATTTGGTGGCGGATCACTATTCATGCTGCTTTTGAAAATTATATGAGACTTGTATGAACCACAATAAACCATGAACTGAGCCAATAGAACACTATTTTGTAGAGGTTCTAACTTTGATCCAGCAAACAAACACCTTGTAAAATACTGCCAGTAGTGTTGATACAAAAGCACCTCACCGCACCACACTTATCTGGTATGAAGGATCATCGTGATTATCTTGCTATTACAGTATTACTTGTTAGTACCTTTGCGTACATACTATATTACATTTGAGATTACTAGGTTTGCGAAGGCACAAGTGTAAAGAGCCCACGCTTCCAAGTGGCGACTTGATGTAAATCATTGAAAGTGTGACCAATAATAAACATTGACATTAACGCTTGCAACTTGTTAATGCAATATTGCAGTAGCTTGTAGTACCAACGAAGGAGAAAAGCTAAAACTCAGTTTTTTTGGAAAACATGGTTTGTAGCCTGTTCTTATCTTACCAACCAAAATAAGATATGACTTTACCACACTACAGGTGTGATGTGGTTTCGTTACGAGTGTTAAAGCCTTGCCGTCGAAAATTTTTTCGAACAGTTCACCGGCCATTGAAGGAGTGAATGCACTTGGAGCAATTGAAAAAGGAAGCGTTTAGTGCGAAACGGGTTCTTTTTTGACTTTTCAACAACTTTCGAACAAAAAATCAATTGAGCGCATCTGCTATAACGCTCGAAAGGAAGCCTTTTTGAAGTTATTTTTGCGGACTATTTTTTTACCCGTTCCAGGCAACACATTGCGTTATGAAACGTTATAATAACATTATCATAACGAGAATCGGCAACGCAACGAATTCGTTGAGCAAGTTTATGCTATCTCGCCACGCAGAGTTTCAGTTTTTTTTTTGAAGATCACGTGGGCGAGATGGATTTTTGCTCGCTGTGTTTTTTGCGGGTTTTTTTTATATCTTCAGGCTTTCATGCATGCGATCGCGTGGTCGGCGCAATAGAAATTGTGCGTAAATAGAGCGAAAGATAATCAAACAAAACATGACGCAAAACGGACCATTTCTTTACGCCTTTTAAACGCTAGCTACACGCCAAGTACAGTCGGTGCAAAGCCTGTTAATTGTTTCTTACGTTGGTAGTTACATTGTAAGCGTAAGGAGCAAGTAAGGGATGTTCGTTTCCATTGCCTTTATGTCACAATACATTGATGTAGAGCTCTCTCGCAAAGTTAGCTGAAGCCAGAAGGAAGTACATATACCAAATGAATCAAAACTTTTGTAACAACTTTGTTCGTATGTTGGTACAGCATCACTCGTGATAGCAAACCAATGTAAAGGCTAGTAATAGTGACCTCGTCTCCATGGTGATAAAAGGTAATCCGGCAATAGCAATAAGAATTGCAAATATTGCACTGCTGATAAGATTCCCTTCTTATTCCACGCTGCTTCAGTCATTTTTTTGATCCCTACCTTTTAAGTTGATTCATAAATATGGAATTGACCCAGATTATCGACAAAAGATGTACTCATATTATATTTTCAAGGCTCCCAAACAAGGTTGGTGTAATAGATGGCAGGACTTGGAAATGATACGAATAGCTTCCCTGGCTTTTTCAGGAACGGCTTCAGTTCAATCCAGCTTTACTTGGCTTTTGCGTTTGTCGACTCAACTTTAAGACTGAGTCATTAACAGCACTAGAAGCGAGTGATTGTTTTTTGTCTGAACATGCGAGACATTTCAGGCGCTTGAACGAGCTGGACTGATCCAACAAAGACAAGCAACCAACTGAGGCTGTTTATTCGATAGCAAGCAGAAATCACCCACCCACTACCACCCGTAAGATTTTGTTTTTTTCGTTTTCTTCATTTTTTCATGTACATGCAAGCGTGTTAGGTAAATAAACCACACACACGCTCGCTCTGCGCCAGAGCTATCGGTCAGGGACAGTGTGTTCCTTTCCTCCCAGATCGTCTTGCAATAGCTTTTGTTGGGATTGAGGATTGGTCTAACTTTGCCTTGTGGCACTTGATGTTGTTTGTAGTAGTGCTGCCAACTTATTGCCAAGTAGAAACTGTGCCGTATGCAAGTTTAAGCTTGATTGAAAACACGAGTTTGGTTTATTCTTTTGCTTGTTGTTTCTCACGAAAGCTATCTTGAACTTTACAAACTGGTACGAGCGAGTTGATTACTTATCAATTTTTAAGGTACCACCTTCCAGTACGCAAAATGTTCTTTGTCTATCCTCTCGCTCACTTGTCTCTTTTTCAGAGTGCTTGTTGGCATTTAGAGTGAATTTGGAGACTGAGAATAATACTATGTTTAAGTTAGCATCTGGAAAGTTGTGAGATCGCTGGTGATCCTCAAGTTGTTGCAGATCTTGTTGAAGGAAATATAATAATAAAAAGTAAGGAGACACAAGCTTTTTCGTAAAATTTTACAAGTCTTACTAATTTCTTTCCAACGGGTGTCACATGCGAGACACCAAGTGCTGACGTACAACAAAAGATGAAAAGAAGGTTATGGTTAGTGGTAGGTATGCATAAGTACTACGCTATTTTATTCAATACAATTGAACATTTTTTACTTCTTTTTCATGACGGTTGCATAACGTGCAACCCAATTTTATTCTTTCTGGAAATGATACAAAATATCTAACTTATACAAATATTATAGGCGGCATTGTTGTTGATTACGCGTCTCTGAGAAATCCTGTAGGTTAGAAGTAAAGTAGAATACTTAAAGTTATGAACCAGAAGAAGTGCACACACGGATGAAGACTGTCGGAAAATAAAGAACATATTAGAAGCAGTTTTAAATTTGTTTGACATACGCCAAGCGTTTATCGCATGCAACTAATGATGTATTTATCTACTTTAGTCCTGTTAGCATGAACACTTCCAGCCTAGAATTATTTTTGTCGATTCCGTACACACCGTTTTAGTGCGAAACGGTAGAACCAGTTTTTCAATTTGTATTTTAAACCGTATTGCACGCCAGCATCGTTAAGAGAACCAACAGAGCAAGGTATTATTGTATGCCATAGACATTTTGGAATGAGATGAAACGCCTATCTCTAAAACGAACTTCTTATCACAAACGTTTTTGTAGCTCTGTTTTTTCGCTATCTGCGGCCTTCCAAAGAAGGCGTGCGTAAGTCTTGCGATTTAAGCCCATTGTTACCGCTCGAGTCCCTAATACGCATTTCTACGCGTATATAAACGTTTTGTAGCATTTGTAGCCCAAACTAAACAGGACAACAGTTTTTGACTGTTACCTCAGGTTTTACGTCTCTCATATGCACTAAGAGAGTGCTTTCATCGTATTTTTGGCACTTTTCGGTTCGAAACCACGATTGTTACACTGAACTGCATAAAACGAACGATAGACTTATGTTGAGTGCTACTCAGGAAGAGCTTTCGTACGACAATTGCCAGCCGCTCCTATTTCCCACTTGCAATACACTGCATGAGCGAAGATTTTACATCGTTTAAACTGGCTTACGCGAGGAGAGGCGCCTAGTGTTGAAACTAACAAGTGATAGAGCTCTAACTGAAGCTTTCGTACAGAATATCACAGCGTTTTTCGATTGGGTAAACACAATTTTGTGGCAAACGGCCATTTTATGGTTTGCAATTAGCACAATTGCAACCTCAACACTTGTATGCGCGCATGTTTGCAACGTCACAATAAAACAGCTCACAAAATAATAACTTGGTTTGAGGGAGATCATTTTCAAAGGATCGCTCGCTAGTGCTTTGGCAGTATGATGGAGAAAAGAATAAACCACAACGGAGCTGCACGAGGTAACAGTAAACCCTTATCACCTACGAATGGGATACCTCTACAATAAAGGCCAAACAGAGTTCAAGCCAATACTCCATGTTGTTGCAGCGTAGTTCTTTCCTCCACAAGAAGCAAAGTCATACTTTTTCTTTAACGGTAGTTTTTTGAGAACAATTTTTTTACTAGTAGTTGCTTTTCATGTTACTACTAGGTGCTTTCTTTGCTCAGTACTGTGCAGATTCATCTTTCTACGCCGCGTGCTATGTCGTAGTAACTATCAGCGAATGCGTAACTATCTACGACGCCACTACAATAAAGGTTGCTAAGCACAACTAAGTACTCTAGCAGAGACATTCCGTGCGTTTGCAAGTAAACTAACCTTGAGACAGTCATTCCTGCATACTGGTTATGTACATATTGCGTTAGTTGTATCGTAGCATACTTTGGATGTTATAGCATTTAAAGTTCTCTGTTAGCAGACAACGACTAGATAGACTTCAATTGCCCCACGATCAAAAGAACTATTGCGTGCGCCAGTTCTTGTCTAGGCTATTGGTTTTTAGAAAGTCTGTGGACACTTTAAACTCTTCTGTGGTTTTTCCTATTGTGCTCAATTGTGCGTGAACTTAGAAATGGTTAGAAATGGTAACGAGATAGAAATCAAATCTGAAGACATTTGGAGTCGTCACATTCTGGCGCTCAGTGTTCTTTGAAATAACAGACTGTAGTCCTTGTTTTATTACTATTGGTATTGCAGCTCTCCAATTGGATTAAAAAAACGCCTAACACTCTAGGTATTCACACACTAATGTACATACGCCGCAAAATGCCATCGACGAAAACGTTGACACATTTTGACATGTGTCAAATTTAATTTTGACTTAATAACATCAAGTGCAACGTGGTACTTGAATGCATTTGTCTGTGAAAGGAATAAAGTTTGTTTCATACTTGAGATTGTATTATTTTGGCTGTTGTATTCATTTCGTTTGTTTGTCTATGTTCTTTTTTGTAGTACCTCCTACGCCTCATTCACAAATTTATTAACGTCTGTCTTTAATATTTGCCTTTTACTCTTCAAGTATCGTCACATGACAGGTGCCATTTTTTCGTTTATTACATGCAAACAAAAACTTTCAAGTTTGTATTCTACATCAACAAATACAGAACTTTAGCTATACCTCAGGTCTTAGCCTTCAAAGTCGAGCGCTGTAAATCACGAACAAATAACAGAAAAAAGGAGCCAACTGGCAATTTGCAACCAACTATTTCACAATATCGCCAAACCAGGCTGCTAAAAGGAAACGTTTTCTATCGTTAGCGTACATCTACGTAAAATAACAAATACAGTATTAAGATAATATCTTTTACTATGTACATTATACGCACAAACTTAACGTAAAGTGTACATACAAGTAAGTGGTGGTGCTTTTTTTGTTCTATGTACAAATTTCTTTTGACGTGTCATATTTTACAACCCAGATTGTAATTTTCTCTTTCTACCCTTTGTACGTTGTGTAAGAGGACTATCCTTTCCTTTTGATACAATACCACCGATTGTAGAGAAGATGCAACCTGAAAAAAAGTCAATACAAAAAAGTTCATTACTAAAACGAAGAAATCTCTATGCTGTTTTCTGCTCTCAAGACATCATGTTTCAGGTAAGAAGACGTACCATTACCCCCACTGACTTTCTTCTTCTTAGAAGCAAAAGGATTGAAAGGTTTCTTAGTAATGTTGGCTTGCTCTAATGGAAAAAAAAATGAACAAACAAATATAAATGAAAAAAAAAAAGAACAAATTGCTGACGCGATAACTTCTCCGTACTGTTCTCTTTATCATCATTTTCTTCAACATCCTCGTCCATAGCATCATCAGAGTCATCATCACTAACGTCTTCAACAGGCTCAGAAACCAAGCGATCACTACAACACAATGTCAGTCAACGCAAAAAGAAAAACGTTTTCAAATTAAAGGGCTTACGTTTTTGTCGCTTGGCTCTTGTTGTAATCAACTCTTCTACGCTTTACAGAGCGGCTTGACGTATCGTCTTCAATAGATAACTCTAGCTCCTCTTCAGACTCTTCTTCTTGTTCGCCAAATTCAGAATCTCTGAATGCTGTGATACGCTCAGTCAAACCACGAAGCTGAACAAAAAAAAGTTAACACGTGCTATACAAAGAGGGAATTGAATAATACATACTTGCTTATTGAATGCCAACTGAAGGGCACCTTCTATCGAACCACCGAGTAATAGATCTTTAGCAAGATTCAACGCACGTTCTTGTTTACCCTTCTCACAGGCAATCTAAGGTAGAAATGTAAGCAAAGGTGGAGGAGAAGAAAACGATCGACAAACTGTTTTGTAAACTAGTTGTAGGTTTAAATTTGGTTTTAAAAGAAGCAATGCTTTGGATAATCGTAGACAAAGCGTGAGGATAGAGAAGATAAAGGTGTTGATCCTCTAACAGCCGAAAAATGTAAAAACGAGAAAAAAAAAAAGGCGTACTTGGAACAATTGCAAAGCAATCTTATCGAGTTTAATTTGCTCCTGCAACAGTTCAGGACCTTCTTCAAGTGCTGGTTCCAAAGTGTGATAACGAATGGAGTCTCTCATGAACTTTTCGCCAAACGCAGCATACTTTGAGTCTTGTGTCAACACAGGTGCGCGAACCCTTTTGAAAAAAAAATCAGCAAACCAAACGAGGAAAAAAGTAAAAAAGCTCGTTCTTCTAACTTACTTCATGGTACTTGGTACAGGCCTTCGTGCACTGACATTCCTTGGTGCTATCTCATCAGCCTAACATTGTGTAAATATCACGTGCGAAAATACAACATCGTTCTTGATGACAAAAAAGAAACAAAAAGCATTACGTACCAACAAAGGAAGGTATAAAAGTGTTCCGCTGGACTGAATCTGAATAGGCCAGATACGTCTCTTTTGGTCAACCTCAAGAACAACTTGCCATAGTCCACCACAAGGTTTGTCGCTACCATAAACATCAGTATAGATTCGAAAACCGAAATTAAAAACAAAGCCCAAAAAAAAAAAGCAAACTTACTCTTCCCAATGAGCCAAACACAACATTTTACCGTCATCTCTGAGAATATGGAAAATACCATCACGAGAGAACCCAATCCATGTTAGATTAACATTAGCAGGACAAGGTAAGTCTTTATGATATACAACTGAACGGTCACGTGTATCCATGAGAACTAATTTACGGCTAGAACCTAAAGCAAAAAAAAACATAAGCAAGATAGCCGTTGATTTCAAACAAGTTGATAGAGTACATGCCTGCATGGTATACAATAGCGAGAATATGCTCTTGAGCAGACATTGACAGTAAAGGACCGAAACAAAGGATGGCTCTAGAAGTAAATAACGTTAATGACGTGTCAAGTATAAAAAAAACAGATAAGAAAGACGTACTTTTCCATACCACCAGAGCAAAAGATGCGGACGTAGTTGTTTGTTGTACCAATAGCAACAAATCCAGTACCAGCAGCAAGAACTATACATACGTCTTAGCCACAACAGAACGAGTAATAACGGTAAAGTACAAGCGGCTGACGCCTGACATTTTGTGAAAAAAAAAGCGTGTACGTTGAATGGCTTCTTTGTCTACTAGATTGATTGACCACCCTTGAGATGACTCCCACATAAAGTTATCATATTTTCTGTAGAAAAGGGTGCCAGGGCTAGCTAATACCAAAGCGTCATCAGCAACAGCGCCGAAATCTAGGCGTTACAATCAGTAAAAAACCGTTGAACAACACAAAAAAACCCAACGTACCGATTGCAAAATTTTTGGAAAGGCTGAAGTTTCTGTGACGTCCCAAGTCAGCAAACTCAATGTCAATATAAGAAGTAACACCGTCGTATCGTGATACTGCTGAACCATGGTTGTTCCAAGCTAAAAAAATCAATGTAAGCGCGAAATCGTTAAAAACAAGAAAAAAGAGAAAAAAATAGGATTTGAAATTAAAACGCACCGAGAAACCTTCTTTGTTCTCCAATAGGCGAAGCATTTGGTTGAAAAGGAGCTTGAGGTGCTCTAACAGTTGGTGAAATATCATCAATATGTACAGGTTTCAAGTGACTGGTGAGTGTTGTTTGTCTTTGTTTGTCAACAGATCCAAATCTTTTTGTTTCAAAATCAACGTAATCCTAGTTTTCGAAAAAGTCAGATTCACAGTCTACTACTCATGTCACAATTGAGACGTACAGGTATTTGTGTTTCAGGAATATCATCCATTTCTTCTTCTTCTTGTGCGAGTTGGCCTAATAACTCATCTTCTTCATCAGAGTCCAAGACTTTCGATGATTTAGCAACACGTCTATTTACTTTTTTCGTTTGCTTTGTCGTTGGTTTACTAAACATACTGTCAAAAAATAACCAAGGAAAATACATATACGCGGGAAAATAAAGTTGACAATAAACAGTCACGAGGGCAGAAAAATATCTGTCGAATTAGAAATCCAGGTAGGTTCTTAGGTTTTTTTTTTCATAGCTTCGTTACGCACGTTATGATATTAGCAGCAGAGATTTGTTCCATCTCAACATCTTCATCAACATCGCACTCATCATCAAGGAACATACTGGTTAAACTACATCAAGGTCGGTTAGAAGAAGCGAAGTAGGAGAAATAAAAAAGAAGTACAACGCACTTCTCAATCTGCTTTCTTTGAGAGTCGATAGGGTTTTTCTTTACAGTACCAGTCTCTTCACGCTTCATGTGTGAAGAGAGTATGTTATCCCATACAGCAAACTCGCCGTCCTCGTTGACTAGAATGACAGCATTATCCTAAAAGAACAGTTAAAAACGAACTAGACCAAAAATAGTTCAAAACCTCAGGCGTTTACCTTAGTATTCCATGCCATTGAAGTAACGCGAGAATCACATCTGTGACGCTCTAAAGACTCTTTTGTTTTTACATTCCATAATAAAACACTTCCATCAACATGACTGGAAACTAAGAACTCACCACGAGGAGAAAACATCTACAAAAAAAAAATAAGAAAAAAAAACCAAAAGAAAAAAAGGAACAGCACGTACCGTTGCAACTGCTTCTACATTATGCTCTTTAAACTCTCCAACAACCTTCCAACTGCCACGTTGTAATAAAACGACACCTAACGAGACAATCATTAAAAATACACGAAAAACACAAAAAACAAGAAAAACGCGCATCGCGCATACCTTTTGCAGTTGGCACAGCGAGAAGTGAGCCATCAATATTCCAGGATATGCGATGAGGTTGTTTTTGTGTAATTCCGCCCTTAGGGAGCATTTCCGCTTTGTGTACTTCTGAATCTTCTTCTTTGTCTAGATTCCATATGCGTAAAGTACAATCAGTACTTGTAGAAGCCTAGAATCGGCGTAAGAAATGAAATGAAATAAAAAGTTTTGTGACAGTAAAAGAACGTCACAGAGAGATCGTTTGGAGCTCAATTGTGTATTCAAGGACAACGTCGAGCGGGTTCTAAACGTACAAGGTATTTTCGTTGTGGATCGAAAGCAACTGTTGTAACAGAGCTAGTATGTCCCTTTAATAGCTTTAAATCGCCTCCAACTACTGAAACAATACGAATGACACCGTCAGCGCTAGAAAACTCTGATTAGTTTCAAATATTTAATTAACCGTTGAAAAAAAAAATGATCAGAACTGCTAGAAACAAAGCTGCGGTGCATTTCGCTAGTATTTAACGCTGTTTTTGCGTTGATGAGCAAATTTAAGAAACGTACCCTGCGCCAGCGACACGTTCATCTGTAGGATCGAACTTTGCGTCATATACAGCGTTTTCGAAGCGTGTTAAGAGTGTTTTTGTGAAATTGCCACCTTTTGAAGGGTACTCGTACAAATACAACCCACGATCGCCACAAGCTGTAGCAAACATATCACCCTACGTTTACGTTAGTCTTGATTCTTTTTTTTTAACGCTTACTTTTATAGTAGTCGTTACTGCGTATACTCCTTCCTCGTGTGGCACAATTTCTGGGTTGGCATCACTGTTTTTGATATCTAACACTGTAACATCGTTGTTTTCGTGAGAACACAGAAATATATGCCTCCATATAGTCTTAGTACGCTAAAAGACGTAATGAGGCGCGTACTGTCCGTCCGGGTGAAGTGCTACATTTACACAACTTTTTTCTTCTTCGCAAAGCACGTCGGACCACTTTAGGCTGGAAGACATGGCGTGTTTGTGTTTAGGTGTTTTTGCCGCCAATTTTAAAATTTTGTATTTTCAATATTTTTCAAACGCGTTCATTCAAACAGGTCCAAATAGCGATAAGTAGGTAGTGTTTATTTATGCTCATACTACACTTCAAAGGGCTTGCGCTGCGCATAGCTGCTTTGTTATTTTTCTTCTCATACAACGTCGCAAACGCGTGTTGCTGGCACAAAGCGCTCGCGAGTTAGAACAAAACGAGTTGCAAATACCAGAGCGTCGGTAGTTTTAGTGTCTAAGCGCAATTACGCAGAACTTTTCCGAAAAGCCTCAAAAACGCTAATAGGAAGCGTTTCGCCGTTGTTCTTGCTGTTTTGTTGCACCGATTGTTGATTAGTCAAATAAACAGCTAGCTGATCCTTCTGACGTTGTGTAACAACGTTATGTGTTTGTAGAAACTCTACTTGGGTCAAAGAGGGCTACGGTTTTATAGCTCACAGTGTGCTTTTATTTCTCGCTATGGTACGCGCGTGTGGTAATTCCAATTGAGGACAACTTCAGAAAAAAGCCTTTGCAACTACAAATCGGCATAGTGTGATGTTGGCAGTATTTCCATGCTTTAGAGCGTTTATTCAGTTTTCGTTCGCTTGGTAACATTACTCCATAGCAATTCTCTGTGCGTAGGAGTAGCGCCTTTGAAAAAAATACATATGCAAGTTACAACCGCACTGGTTTGTCGACGAGTTTAGCTCAACAATACTAGCGCTCCGTAAGAACATCTCGATCATTTTCGTAGCGAAAGCCAAGACTCGGACTGGATGAGACATGCACAACAAAACGAAACCGTGTTCAGTTCTCTGAGAAGGACACGCTTTATAAAAGTTAAAAGTAAGTCACGTTGTATTACGAATAATCCTCGCTACAGAAAAACAATCCGGTACAAAAATCGCCTTGCTAGTGCGTGGCATTGTTGCTCTTTTTGGAAAAACTCTTGGGTGAGTTAAGTACTACAATTTGTACTTATATTTGCGCAGACGGGTTTATACCTGTCAAGGAATACCACGAATGGATTAATTCTATCCCATTCTCGATTGGCGGTCTGTTGAAAACTACTTTGGAGTTATTTTGGAAATAATCCATGTGTTTGCGGAAAATTCTGAGAATTTAGAACTAATGTTGTTAGTTTTTTATCGGCTAATGATCTAGTCACTGAGAAGCAATTCTGTTTAATTAAACCTAACCATGAAGTGCTTCTAGCTAACAGTGAGTTGATGGAAAAAAAATGGGAAAGTTTTGTTTCAATATTTGCAATCCAAACCAGACAACAGGCGGGCTCAAATGCAATATCTTTGCAATCTCATGACAGGTATGTTGAATGTACCTGAGTTAAACTGATAAATTAATTAAGGCACCACAACGAGTTTGAAAAGAGTAGGAGACGAAAGTACATATTCTGGGCAAACTAGAAAAAAAACTGCCCAAGTGTCTTGTGCAACCAAAACAAGCACCTCATATTGACTACGCCATAAAGTATGCCCAAGATTCAACGGCAAGCGGGTTAGCAGATGAAGTGCGCCAAAGCTTCTGCCTTGGACCTATGCATGTAAGACTTACTGATGAGGACACAATATATGATAAATATACAATAGTTGATTTGAAAGCAATCGCGGTACGCAACATTTATCGATAGAACTAATTGAATTGTAGAAAAAGAAACATAAGCAAATTGTATTCTTCGAAAAATAGAACATCGACAGAATGCTAAGCGTACAATTCAGTAGATTTCCAGAAAGTCTTCAGGATGTACAAGTACCAACAGTCACTGAATAAACTTAATTTGCGTTCAGACGTGACGTGCACTAGTTCTGAGTTAGCCTTAATGTAGCGTGATTGTGCCTGTTAATTTTTAAAAGCGTGCTTCTTGTCACGTAGAAGGAATATGTCCAGGCTTGGTAGGCACTTTATTGTTCTAATAAATATCAAAGAGTTAGATTCAAGACACAAGTCATTTTATTATTACTAGGCCTAATTACCTCTTTACAAGATGGTACAATAACTATCGTCAATTACGTTAATATCACAATTATTTTTCTTCTACAGAAAATAAGTTAACTTCATTTACAGTAATTTATACGTACAGCCAATGCTTGCACATTTGTCATCAGCATAAACTTGTTTACTCTTTCCCCATTTACTTCCATGTGAAGGTTACGTGTTCTGTACCCCAATTTTACAAGGATATTAATCACACAATCATGTTTATCAAAGCCAATAACTCTTTTTTTTTGCTGCACCATCAAATCAACGTTGTAATCTGTAAGGCGAGGCTTCTTGATTTGCGTAGTACACACATCAGTATCTCTATTCCTTTTTTTTACGTCTTTTTGCAAGCGTTTTGGAGGTGTTATATTATCTAAGTAGCAGGATTAATACTTTTTCCACAATAGACCGTACAATCCATAAGATCTGTAATATCTCTTGTTGTAGGACTTTCATAATCCTCAGTCAAGCCCAACGATCTCAACAACGGACCTCCCACCAACACTTCCAAAGTATCTAAACCTGCAACAAGTACCTCATAATTTTTTGGAATAACGAGTATCTCACTTTCACTTATTGTGAAATGTGTGTTGGGTGAGCAACTACCAGGCTATTAGTTACTATACCAGTTTTTAAAGATATACAGCAAAAAAACAAGCTTACATCGTGTTTGATGATGATGTATCAAAGTGGATTACAGTATCACCATGTGTGACTTTGGTTGTATTGTCACTTGCTTCACAACACTACAAACAAAAAAGTTACGATGTAGATTTTAACAACAAGCGTGATACATTAAATACTTGACCATTGCAAAACATCTTCTTTGTTGTAATATCCACAAACATAGTCGTATTATTTGTATTTTTTCCATCTACACTACACTTGTAGTATTGTCCAGCTAGAATTTTAGAAATTAAAAATGCTGGTCTTTCAGTTGGCACATACCTTGAATGACAAAGGAAGAATAGTTTCCTCCAAATACATCACAGATTTGATTTCCAACATGACTAGTTGTCATCAACATCACATGAAGATCTGAATCACACTCATATGTAATTGAACTGTATTCATCAATTACATTTTTTAATTGATGAAAAGACAACTCTTCATAACACTGCCCGGAGGAGTGAGTAAAAATTACTTCAATTTAAAACATACCTTGTCTAATACACCAACAGTTACAAACTCATCTTCACGTCCAGTAGCAAATCGTATGTAACTAAATGAACCTGCGGCCACTTTATTAACAAACATTTGCTTGCATTGTTATACGCACGTGATTTATCTTTTGTCAAACCAACAAATGTCTTGGTGTGCTTGCATACTGTAGACCATAACCAAGGAAAGTCAGTTGATAGTATTGATCTTACATTATTAAATGGTTCGTCTCCGCGTTTTAAACATTTTGCAATACTGTGTTTCAGCTCCTGCAAACTGTCATTAATGTGTGTGTCCGTAAACGTACCTTTGATAGTTCTATTGGTTCCTCTTGCTCAATGTCAGATTTATCATTGTATATTGTAGGTAACAGGAGTACTTCCTGTAAACGTTTTGCTTTGATGTGCTACGCTCAAATATCAGAAGACAATTCACAAGAAATCTATCTTGAAGGTACCTTGAGCGCAGATTTCTGGTAGATAACAAGATGCTGCATCAAGTGTTCGTGTAAAACGATCTTTAAGAGACCCCATATAATGTATAGAGTTAACATATCAACTAAAAGTACTCTTCAGTTACATAATCTATACTAGTGGCTACAATTACCATTCTTTTCAATTTCCATTATCCATGCAATGCGCTCTTGAATTCTCCATCCAACAATATCTACTTTTTTTTTCAAGTACGACCACACCACTGAACCCAAACATGATACAATATCACCTTGAAAACAAATAAATAACATTTAAGTTATTGTTATAAGGTATGGTACCATTGGGCAATATTTTAGTGGCACAAGGTGCGTAGTAGATATATTCTGCTATGTACAATTTAACACCTGCAATAGCAAGCTGATTTCGTTGCCAACCATGTTCTGATGTATTTACCAAAGGTAATTCAGTCACACTGTACAATTGTACATGAGCCATTATATGGAGATCTTTACGTCTTAGCTTGCGGGTGATGTCATTGGTAAAAAAATTAGAATCTGTAAGATACTGCAAAGCATTGCGCATCCATCTAAATATGGTCAAATAACAAATATAGCACTGTACAAGTCGCACGTGTGGATGTCTTTTCTTGAAACTATTGGTTCTAAAGTTTTTGTGATAAGCAACTTATCTAGGCACTCCATGGCATATCGAATATGTCGAGGATGACCTGCAAAATAATACATGAGTGCTTGAGCAGCCTCATGCCATAGTTCTGGTGGTATAATCTCATGTCCATCTTCATAAAGTGCTTTGATAATTGATACAATATCTTCAATGTTGAAAGGCTACCCTTTTATGTTATTTTCCAATGAGACGGTTGAGCACATACATTCAATTGTATCCACTCTGTTTTACATAATAGGCCGGGTGTACCACTGATACCAATCAGTGATTTGTCAACACCACTGAACGCAAATCCAAAACCAGGGTCTAATACAGTTAAACACATCTTAGATTATGACAACAACAAACGCACATCCAGTCTCCTTGCAGACTCTTGTACATAAATTACACAGATCCTTGAGGTATTCTGTAAGATCCATATGCTATTCATGTGTTAGGAAACATAAAATGTCACGTAATATCATACCGGTGGCAACCCTGATTCAAACTCATCAGTGACAAGAAAGACTGGAGAATCGGGTTGATATTTCCAGAATAGCTGCAATGCTTGTACCATAACAGAAGAAGCACTGCCAAATGATCCTGTCGTTAAAGCAATTGTCCATTGTTGTAACTCGTCAGAAGGAACGGTTTTAGCTTTGCGTTTGTTAGCCAGCAAACAGTAAATGTAACCTTAACTTACACAACAACCTCCCTCCCAAACAACTAGCTAAGGCGTGCTCATGAGTGCCTCCAAATCCGCCTCCTGTGAAAGAAAGTAAAACACAAATCATTTTACAAAACATACCACCTGAAGCGCCACTATGTAAAGTAATAAAGCGTGTTTTCGCAAGCTTATCAAACGTTCCTTTGTTCTCAGATTTAAATTGTTGCCATCGTGTGTTTCCAGCCAATAATGTATTGTATCGCTTACTAGTTTTACGCTCAATATCAGTCAATCTGTTGAATTCGTTCAAAGTGTGTTCGTCATTAAAGACAAACTGCAAATGATACATGAATATTGTTTTGCCTTAAAATATGCTTTAGAACCTCAAAACAAGGGTTTCTACGCATACCAGAGCCATAGAATTGAGAACAAACGGGTACAACGTATTCTAAACGGTTTTTGTCTTTTTCTTCGCTATTTCGAATGAAACGTTCGTAAATACGCACAAACTGCTCTAGTGAGCGTATACGAGGCTGTAAAATGTGCGGCAAGCTGCGAAATCCTAACCTACTATTAGTAACAGCATTGTAGTTTAACTCATTTACTAGGCATCACTCTCAACTGTAGATCCATCTCTATGACTTTCCCGCGTTACGTGGTTAAAGGCAACGACCAATTTTCAAATCAAAAAGCGTGCACTGTAGTCAACATTGCTTGGGTTTGACCTGAACTCTATTTTTTAGCGCTAAGCTAGTTTTTCGAGATGGTTTGTGAGTACAGGCAACCCCTAGACTACAAGCTAACCTATTGATGTATCCTTAACGAGTACTTTGTGGTGGTGACCAGAAAGTCACGTGCTTGCTGATCGGGAGTTACTTTTTAAAAGCTTAAGGGCTAAATCGAAATAAAGTTATTTCCACGGACGAAAGAGCAGCTTTTATTTTTGACTCTAAGGTCACCATATTTGCAACTATCTTTCAAGTTAGCATGTTTGGGCCTGGTTGCAAAGAAATACTAGCAAGGCCCCAAATCGGTACTTAATATTGCTTTTTGGCTATCATAAAAATAGTTTGTCACTTTCACTCAACTTGTAGATTGTATTCAAAGTGTATGACAGTAGTTTGGATGTAAAAAAGTGTCTAGTGGCTTCCAATAGAAAGTTTCAAGAAAAACGATGCTGTATGGGGTGAGGGTGATATCAAAGAGATTGTGCTCTTTGTACTGATTTTATTGCTACTCCATACAAGCTGCAAAGTCTTCACATTTAGCTCCGGGGCATGGATAAAAGAAGACACAACAGTAATACTTGTTCAACAGATGAGGACCGCAATCTTCACAGGAACCAGCTGGGTCTCCAGGAGAAATCGTACATGGTATCGCCTTTGAAGAACAGTAAGAATGTGGTTGGGTGTTCGGTACTTTTTTAAAAATCAAGTTGTTCGTACTTCGGTTACAGTGAAGAAGAATAAAGTAGCAAGTGCAAAGAGGATAAAAGTTGTTGAGGTGCGCATGTTGTAATGGATTGGGTTTTTTGATTTTTTGACATGTGATACTTTTGGGTTTTTGTACCATGTTCACGCTGTCACAGCGTCATGTTAAAGATATATTATTTCGGCACTGCGAAGCGATTTGGTACTTTTTTTTGTTCCGTACACCACCAAAGTTAGCGGCGTGTTGAGATAGACAAAAACAAATACAAAAGCAAATTAAAAAAGCAGTTATGCCGTTTGTGTTTACGGTTTTCGCCCCTTTGTGATTCAAACTATCGCAAGCCCCCCGCTTTACAGGTACTCAAAAAGCCTGAAACACTTAATATAGGTGTAAAAGCGTCATGTTGTGCTTTTTTGAACAGCAGAATATAAGAATATAAATCCGTTCGGTTTATCTTCTCTTAAAAGGTACAAAAAAAAAGTTGTGTACACTTAATAAACCCAACCTGCAAAGTATTGTCTAGACCATATATACAGGCTAGTTTCTATAGTGACTCTATTAGGGATAACGAACATTCGAAAATAGTCTTGGAGAACTTTGGGTTTTTTACCAATAGGTGGCAACTGGTTTGCTGTATGTTTCTTAAGATTCTCTTTAAACCAACAATTCTTTGATTTATGACATGAGGTAGATTTTTCTTTCCCTTGTGAACACCCTATCAATAAAAATTGTAATTTTCCACGAAGACTGTTAATATAAAACGATTTTTTTCAATTGTTTTGCGTCTGTACAGGTTTTAGTCTCTCTTGTGATTTATTCACTTTTCGCGTTCCAATCCGTACATCGTCTGTGGAGAATTTCAGGGCTATAAGGGTACAGGATACGTTAGGATTGTTAAGAATCACAAAAAAACAGATTCTCTGTATTTTGTTGTTTCTTGACTTCCAGTGCTTGTTTGTATAATAACCTGACCGTAATCCATCAAATGGGAGGATGAAAAACGCACCAAACGGATTGTGTTCCCGCCTAACCCAGTTTGGAAAATATATTTTTAGTCATCTCAGAGATTTTGATTCAAATGTCTTTTTTGAGGAACTCTTTTGAAGTTTTAGCATTGGCAAATAAGTCTCCATTTCAACTTTATCACACATCGTACCTGCTTTTCGTACTTATTTAGATAGCCAACATACTCATCTTGCCAACATATTCATACTACTACTACCAATAGGGTTTGTATGCTTCTACGAGGCGTATAATCTTGTGTGAATTACTACTTTCCACCGAGGTGTTGTAAGAAGGGCTGTTACGACATGCTATGGTTGTTTGAGTTCAAAGTGAGGTCACTCTGTATTTGGGACACGTGCACAAAAAACGCGGTTATAGTAAAGGTATGAATAGGGTTTTGGGCGAGTGGACAACAAACGTTGTTCTACACAGTTTCTAGAAGAGAATACAGCGGAAAATCACTCTCTAAACTTATAACACAACGGTCCGAACCAAAGTTTGGAACAACGAAGTAGAATATGCGTGTAAAGTAAATAAGAAACCATTATTGGTTTCAAAAGGGTTTTTTGACAGACAATCATTCACATGTGATCTTATTTCTCGCATTATTTACAAGTTGTGTAACAAAATGTCATAGATAGTAAACAAAAATTTAAACAACCCAATCCATTACAACATGCGCACCTCAACAACTTTTATCCTCTTTGCACTTGCTACTTTATTCTTCTTCACTGTAACCGAAGTACGAACAACTTGATTTTTAAAAAAGTACCGAATACCCAACCACATTCTTACTGTTCTTCAAAGGCGATACCATGTACGATTTCTCCTGGAGACCCAGCTGGTTCCTGTGAAGATTGCGGTCATCCTTTGAACAAGTATTACTGTTGTGTCTTCTTTTTTCCATGTCCTGGAGATAAATGTCCAGAGTTCGGAGAGTGTATGAACTAGCAATAAAATCAGTACAAAGAGCACAATCTCTTTGATGTAACTTCACCCGCATACATAAAATAGTCTCGTTTTCTCCGAAAGTTTTCAATAACTCCACGAACAAAGCTAATTCTGAATACCTTTGTTTATCTCTGTGAGCATTACTTCGCCATAACAAGCAATAAATGGTTAATTAACGTGGTAGATCTACATTGACGAAGAGCCATAACTCATTTGCTTTTGAAAATTTAAGGGGACTACAGCTGGGTATAATTACACTTTGTACGTGAGAACAAGAACTGGAGAAACTATTCAGCATTAGATGCATATACCTCAGACCTAAATAAGGCTGGATGTCTATATCCAGAGGTAACACTAGTTCACGTGCATGCCCACCAACATTTGGTGAGTATTGTACTATTGTAGATGCTGATCGAAGTGTATTGTCCAAAATGTAAGTGATTTGTATTGTCAAATTACAAAATCCACTAGTTTTGGCAGAACGTATTGTTACGCGGATAAAACAATATTATTAACCACACTCGCCCGAAAGGTTACAGCACATACCAATTTGTTGTTTTTCTGGTTTTACTCAGTTTTGCCTACAATGTGAGCGAACAGAGTAAGCACATAAACTCACCCAAAACGTAAATAAAAAAAAATTGATTGGTTCAATATTTTTTTCTTTTGTACAGCCTATACAACTTTCTGTATTCTGATAATACTATTTTAGAATGCCTAGTCCCAGTTAAATACCCGGGAGGACCTACAAGAAATCCAGTAATGGCTACTCCAAACAAACTAAAGATCAATACACCTGCAAGAACACCAACATGTTTTCGGACTAAACCCATAGTATCGTACGTTGGCCACCTTGTCTCTCCGTCAGGCCAATTCCTCTCTGATTCATAGAATATTTTCGAAGCATGCTCAAGGTTCATTAAACCATACAATAAGAAAGTTCCGGGAACAATAGAATACAAAGCAACCATACAACCAACATCACCTCCAAATTTGACTGATGATTTTCTGAACTGTGATAGCTTAACACGTGACCAGAGTAGTTTACCAATTCCACCACTTATACTGGACATGCCTATAACACATGCTCCACTATAAAGATTGTACTCCCAGTTAGGCATGATTCGATTCAAAGCTATACTCTTTGGCTTAGTACCTGATTTATCATACAGTTCTATGTCGTTTATACCTCTTGGTAAGACGACACTTGTAGTTTCGGAGTTGTACCATTCTGGTAAGTATCCATACCACCAACCTACATTCCTTGTACTAATAGCGTATACTTCGTTTTGGTCTTGTCGTTTACCGACCGTGTACTCTTCATTTTTAAAGAGTATTGTATCTGATTCATCTGGAACAGCTTCTGTGGCCCATCCAGGTGTGCTGTAGTTAAAGTACCCAATTATACCGAGCATACTTAGACCACTGGCACAAGCGTAGATAGTAAACGGATGTGACTTAGTTATAGCCTTTTTTAAAAGCTGGGCGCGTACTGTGTCGTTCATGGTGGTTTTTAGTTGTTGAGTTTACTGAACTTATTTGACTGTCCGTGCACGGACAGGTAAATGTATTTGACTAGAAAGGATGGGCAAATGAATAGAAGAGTTATTATGCTACCGATTTGGCAAATCCGACTATTTGCGCTTTAGAAATCACGTGCGTTTTCAGCGCAACTTAGCTTTATAAGTCAATGTCCTAAGATATTAATTGTTTTTTCTACTTGTATTTTACTTTAAAAATCTACTTTGTTGGTTCTGTGAGACACCAGTGTAACATTTTCTACCTCCAATTGATTATGATATACTTGTGATTTCGCGATAAAGGAACCAAGCAAACATGTAGAAGTATCTTACAGTTTATTGTACATTAGGTTTTTACTTGTTTTTTCCTGGCTTATTTTTTGAGTGCATTTGAAAGCCAATCTAAACCTTCGTATAATCCTTCACCAGTTGTTGCAACTGATGCTTGCATATGCCATTTTCTATCTTTTAAATCATGAAGACCAAGAGAGTGTCCCATTTCCATTATAGGACTTGCTTTTGGTAAATCTTGCTTATTTGCAAAAACTAAAACAGGTGCTCCACGCAATTGTGCAACACTTAAAACTTTCTTAAGTTCGAGATGTGCTTCGTCAAATCTGTCGGTGTCTGAGCTATCAACAACATAAATCAAGGCGTCAACCTTATTGTAGTAATGTCTCCAAAGAGGTCGAATTTTATCTTGACCGCCTAAAAGAAAATAAGTTTCTCGTTGTCAACAAAAAATCACGTGATCGCTCACTGTTCGTTCAAGTAGGTAAACTGATACGTACCGATATCCCATATTTGCATCTGTAGCTTCTTGTATCTGACTTCTTCGACGTTGAACCCGATTGTTGGAATAGATCTAACGGTTTCGCCCAAATTGAGTCTGTAAAGCACTGTCTAGATTATTTATTAGTTTCATAGGCGTAGATAGATAGTTTACCGTCTTTCCAGCAGCATCTAAGCCCAGCATAAGCAATCTTACGTCTTTTTTGCCGAGTTTCTTAAATGATGTTATAATGGATCCCATGGTATGTTATTTTAATCCTGATGTGTTGTTGATGTGTTACAGTATTTGTAATTATGATTTCGTATGGTTTTAAGCTAAACGACTACGTATTTTCACACAACTTTTTTTTGAAGCTCATATTTTCACTGAACCAGCGACGTAGATTCTGCATTTGTACTACACGGCAAATTTTCCCTTTTTTTTTTCCATCCTATTTCATGGCGCGCCGAAATAATGCATTGAGCAAGCAACGTTACGTTTGAAAAAAATTGTTCTCACGTGTACAAAGAAGAAAACGAGTCAAATGGTTCTTTGAGAAGATAAAATGTTTTTATCATCACGCAGTCTTGTTATTTACATCCTCGTCGTCCTTTACATTTTCCTTAACTTTAAGAAGCCTTTCCATGACTTGATCCATATTAGGGCGCCTATCAGCATCTTGATCCCAGCAATCTTCTATTAATGACTTGAAACCCTTATCAACATCTTCTGGTATACTTGGACGTTTCTGTAGATCTATAGCGCGTATAACCTCGAGGGGTGATTTTCCACGGTATGGGGACTTTCCACTTGCGATTTCCCTATGTTAAAGACAACGAGTAAGTCACAAACATCAAGAATCTGACAAAAAACTTTACGTACCAAAACACAATCCCAAGTGAGTAAATATCAGCTGCTTCTGTGTATTTTGGGTTTGGGTCGGAGATGACTTCTGGTGCTAACCTGAGCTAATGTTAGATAGCTGCCCAACTTCTTTTTAATAACTACTAACCAATTCAAGGTGCCCATGCGCGTATTTATAGAGTTGCTTTTTTCTTTTGATATACCTTTTGTTGATTTAGTACGCGGCTTTTGTGATGTGTACTGGCTTTTAAACGTACCAAAATCAGCTACAAGAACTCTGTAATCTTTATCAACGAGTAGATTTAGGCTCTACAAGTATTGTAAGTCGGTTGTATGTTGAAGAAATTCAATAACAAATACCAATGATATGTTTTAGTTTGAATTTTGTTTTGTAAAATACTTGCCTTCAAATCGCGATGTAGGATAGGTGGATTCTGATGATGGAGATAAAGTATACCTCTAGATGCTTCAATACTCAAGGATAATCGAATCGACCTAGTACATAAAATATTAGAAGAAGAAAGAAAAAAAATTAAAAAAAAATGGTATTTACCAATCCAAGTCCGGATTATCACGTAGAAATTTATGCAAAGAACCATTCCCCATATAAGGTGTTATAAAGAATAAATTAGGAGCTTGCAAGCACGCTCCAAGGAACATTAGAACATTAGGGTGTCGTAGATGACTAAAAATACGACAGATTAGCGAGGAAAAAGTAGATAACAACTGTACCACATGACGTCTATCTCAGCAAGAAAATCAACAAAATCCTGATCTGTCATTGACATGGCTGTAACTGTTTTTACAGCTACTTCGATAGCCATCCATGTACCTTTATAAACAACACCAAATGACCCTTAAAACAGTCAACACAATTCTGACTTAAGCGAAAAAGTCAACTTTACCTGAGTCAATTTTTTCCTTAACTTGAATGTCCTGTGGGCTTATTTCCCATTTGAAAGTACCCTCGATATTGCGTCTAGCAATAAGATTTCGAGCACGATGTTTTGTTTGGTATGAAGGTTTTGTTTTCTTCTTCGGCAACCCTTCTTTCAATTTCTCTTTTCAACAAGTTAGTTTCATTGAAATAAGACAAAAAGCTTTGATTTTTCGTCCAAACTCGTGAGACGTACCGTTTATTTTCGGCTCAACGTCTCCAGCCAGAATGTCTAACATGCGTTGATCCTTGTCACTAGTGAAATCATCCCAAATATTGTGTGACTTGCGCTCACCACCTCCACTTGACTTATCTACGCGATCGACTTTATCGCTTTTACCACCTCTTTCTCCACCACTTGATCTGTCCCCACGCTCACTTGATTTTGTACGCTCTTTGCGTGATTTTTTTCTTTTGAGTGATTGACTGCTGGATAATTAGAAGAAGTATCATGAGAACAAACATAAAAGTTATCGATTTTTTCGGTTTTTTTTCTGAATCAAGTTGGATTTATGAGGCTTACGCTTCTGGTGTTAATTTCTGAGATCTTCTCTTTGAATCTCTAGATACTCTTTGACCTCTGCTGAAGAATATTAGGAGGCTATCACCAAAGCAAAGAACGTGTACCTTTCTTTATCCTTTCCGCTTTTAAACTCCTTGTATCTCTTTGTAGACCCATAGTCTATGCTATGACGTGCTTCTCTTTCGCTTCTAGATCTCCTAGCAGCTCTACGACTACTACTATCCGAATTTGGCCTGCTTCTATGACTTCTATGATTATTTTCTGGAGCAGAAGATGGATAAAAGTTGGGTGATGTTGGATCATTGCTATCACCGTTTCCAAGTCCAGCGCCGTCATCTATTATACCGTCTTCGTTTGGACGTTCCTGAAAATATCACGTGAGTTTATCTCCAAAAAAAACCACGTGCATAAACTTACACGAATACGATGATCCCAGGTCTTTATGAGGTGATTAAAATACGCTTGTTTAGGCCCAGCAAGAAACTTTTCGATCCATTTTAAAATCTGTGGGTCTTCTTTGGCTTTTCCAGATACTGATAGATACAATGCGAATAATTTAGACATTGGCATCTTTAAGAGACAAAAAGGTAAGCGACAGCTATGATGGATATTTTAATGGTAAGAAAAGCACCTTTTCTTTTTGTTGTGCGTCATCGTGTGTCGCTGGGTCGTTTGGTACTTTGTGACCCTTCTCGCGCATTATCTCTACTCCTCCTTCAAACCTGCGTATAATTAGTAAGTGTTATCAAGGAAAATATAAAGCGCTTACAAAGCACGATCCCAATTGTCATCTTTTAAGCACAAATAAAAATCTTTGCCATAAAATGTCAACTCGTACTATTGTATTCGCGTTAGTATCCGTTATACCTTTTATTATTTTACCTTTACGCTTTTATCAGGTTCTGGATGCGAATCAGATACTGAAGTAGCAGTCTGACGCGATTTTTTACGTCCTTTTTTGGAGCTGAAAAACACAAAGTAAGATACTGTTCAAACTAAAAAAGGTGCTTACGATATTTTGTTACTTATATGTGGTCCAGGAGAAGATACTGACCGTTTATGTGTTTTACTGGCACCATGAGAGCGTAGTAGAGTGCTAAGAGTACGTAAATTATTGCTCAATAATGTAAATTGTGTACCTTATTAATTTCGCATTTCCCGATAATGTCGCTAGTGTAAGTGGTTTTTCTCCTTTATCGTTCATAATTTCGCACTAGTAGCACGTAAGCTAATTAGATATTCTAGAATAAAAGAACGTGCCTGAGATCCACACCTTATAAGGGATTCAGCTGTTTTGACATGACCAGAAACAGTTGCTAAACAAATTAACAAAAAAAGTAAAAAATAGCATTAAACATAGGAAGTCGTAATAAAATCACGTGCTTGCGCTCTTTTTACCAAAAGGAAGTTATAAATTTAAACTTAGAGTAGTACCGAAATGAAGTGGTGTGTTTCCACCCGGTCCAGTAGCGTTTATTTCGCCACCTTTCTATTCAACACAAGTTAGAACTTTTATAATGAACAGTAAATTTCAAAACAAACTTGTTTTTTAAATCGTACGTCAATAATAGCCTTTATAAAGTCTTTAGCAGCGTTTGCACAATTCATTGCAATCAAATGCATTAATGTATGACCATCACCGTTTGGATGACGCACTACACTTACTGTAAGTCTCATTGGTACAAAAAACTACTTTAGTGCCTTTAATGCCTTCTTGCGAGAGTAGGATGATGACGACATCAAGATGGTTCTTTTCAGCTGCTCTATGTATAGGATACCAATTCTACAGCGCGTTTAAGCATACACAGATACATTACGCCGCTCAAAGTTCGGCAAAACCCGTAAACAAAAATAGCTGATTCGTCACGTGATGTTGAAGCGGTTTATGGCGGCGTACCTCAGAATCGGCAAGATTAAAGTTTACGCCTCCTTTTAATAGAGCGCTAACGATACCAGGTTCACCCCTAGCTGCTGCCACATGAAGGGCGTTCTATATTAACCTGTTAGATCAAAACGGTACAAAATTTTTTCAGATTGTCCTATTTAAAAAACCAAACGCGAAGTGATGCCGTTACTAAGCATCCACACTGAGCGAGATTAAATTATTCAATAAAAGCATCAAGGAAAATAATTTTTTCAAAACTCTTTGATGTCACGTGCTGGAACTACTAAATTCATACCTGGCCTCTAAAATCAATCTCTTCACTTGCTCCTTTTTTTCTAAGCGCCGCATCCACGTCTTCAACTGTGCCTTCTCTTACTAGACGAAATAGACCCTTTTTCTTTCTGCGGGATCCTTTAAAGCTTCCTATCTTACGCTTTGACATATTGCGTATTAATTATTGCTTTTTGGTACTGTGAACACAAAAGAAATGCCTTTACGACTTTTGTGAAGCAAAAAAATTGATTCTACCCACGAACCTCCACGATAGAGTGCGTTCAACGTTCAACAAATCACGTTTGCTACTCAGTGTCCTCGCAACGCGAAAGTGACAACTAACAATCAACGAAGTAACAAACTAATTACGCGATCAATGAGTGGGTGGCGTATAGTATAATTGAAAGCGCTCTCGCTGGACTTGTTTTTTTTTTAGGCGCTGTGTAGCCAACACCGGCGGTATTATGATCCAGTAATTAATCTTCGTGCGTGTAGCTCATACAAACTACAATTACGTTTGTATCACTCAAGAAGCCTCGCTTCATCTATTTTAGCTGTTACACAATCTCAGTGCGAATCTTGTGACTAATGCCACTCATTACATTGCTACACTGAAACCAAAAATTTTGAACATAGTTAAGTTTACTCTGTTGCATTTGATGTACGAGCTCAATATTTCTCCCCAGGTGAACACACCACGTATATTATTGTATGCGGTTAACTGGCTTCTGTCGTGTTCGAAGAGAGAAACAATTTCCATTACCTTCCACCCAGAGGGCCTCTGCTAACGAAGTAGTATCGAATTACGTTGGCAAAGTAGGAAAACAGCTTCAAGAAAATAATCGCAGAGCTTTTTGGGATCCAGAAGGTCCGTGATGCGTATTAAATATGGTTTGTAGCCTAATACTGGTGAATTTAGAGCGCGGCAAGGAAGAACCTGCCAAACTCGGTATTAATTACAGAGGTTGGTGCGGCGCAAACGTAGATGTGTTTTCGCAGCAATTCAAGGTACTACTGAGAAAATGTCAACTGAGAAAAAACGCTAATTCATCCAAGAAACTCAAAGAAGACGATCTAGAAGGCTTGGGTTATACCAAGCTAGATACAACAGTTGAACACGTAAGTTTGATAATTTACACTTAAAACGCACTGCTGTATAATTGTTTCACTTCTTTCGCGCGAGCGTAGGCGTCGAGAGTGCCTTAGATGCGTATTACAATTATTTGTACAAAAACCAATAACTTCTTTTAGGAGACTGTATCATTCCCTGACTTGAGCCTTATCCCAAAACTCGACCATGGGTGCGTATTCTTAGCTTATTTTAAAAGTACCAGAACGCTCACATTCAATTATTATTTGTTGACATGTCTTGTACTGACACATTGTTACCTTTAGGTTAGACAAGGTTTTGAATGAGCCTGGATTACATTTATTGAAGGAAAAAGAAAAGTTTAACTTTGATCAGTCATTATCATACGTATGAAATGCACCATCGCCCAAAAGTTTTATATTTTTTTCACTTTTATGAGATTTGACACTTTTTAATTTTTTTTGTCCGTTAGATTCATCATCCAGATGAAATAGATACCGCCAAGATACCACCTTATATTACGGCATCTAAAGACACAGTTCTTCAATCTCTTGCTGTTGAACATGGTGCTCGATACACTGTACGCGTCAAAATAGACTCCTAAAAATTTCTTATTTTTTAACTTTATTTAGGGTTCTACGTCATCTCTTACTAGTACATTATCTCAGTTGACTTGGCTTATAACTAACCATAAGCCTGCGCGTACACATAATTTAAGTCAAGATTTCGCACGTAGGGTACAGTAAAATGGAAAACAAAAAAAAAGTTGTTTAATTTTTTTATTTTCAGCCTCGACATCCTACAAGAGCTGCTTCTGCACCTACTGGAATCTCGTTAACAAATCAAAATGGTGTATACAGTCTAGATGCATATAAGTGTCAATTAGAATTCAATTCCAACGTGTCTAATATGACAGCTGAGGAGATAGTACAGAAAAGAGAAACAAGAGAAAAAAAAGTTCAACTTCTTATGTTCTTGGGCAAATCAATGGAACACATGCTTACAAATCCAGCTGATGTATTTGTATCTCAATTTGTTAAGCCAACAACAGCTAGCCCTGATGATACTATTGAGGACGTATTTCACTACACAAAGGTAATGTCTAAAAATGTACTATACGAATATATCTTAACTGTTTTGTTACAGCGTGCTGATTTCTTGATGAGAGCTCAGCTAGATTGTTATGGAGATGGTGTAGGTGGTACATTTGATTTAAAGACACGTGCCACTTCAGATATTCGATTGGATCTTTTGGAACCACCTGACTATCACGTATCTAAATTGGAGCATGTCACGTGCGGTTAATATTACTTTCGTTTCGTTTTGGTTCTTTTACTTACTATTTTTAGTGGGTACGGTGATAGTTTTGAACGTGAATTCTATGATATGATTAGAGCTGCTTTCTTGAAGCACTCCTTGCAAGTTCGGATAGGTACGTTTTAGTCGACAAAACGTTTTTCTCCTTTTTTTTTCCTTTTTTTTTTTTTTTGGTTTGGACCAAACTCGTTGCTTTTGTGGAGTTTCTTTAAAATCACTTTGTTCATTTACTTATGTATGATCATATAATCGTGTGTTTTTTTGATATTATTTTTTTCTTCGTTTGCTTTGTGTTCAGTGCTCTAAGCATGTTTTATTTTAGGAAAGATGGCAGGTGTATTTGTAGCATATCATAATACAAAAGAAATGTTTGGCTTTGAGTTTTTACCAATCGCTGCAATGGAAAAGCATCTATATGATAATAAGGAACAAGCTGATACAATATTTAATGCAACTACAGTCTTATTATCTAAATTACTTGGCTATGTTACAGAAAGGCATGCACAAAATCTCTTTTTTTCCCAATCGGTTCTTATCAGCTTACACAACTCCTAGGTTTCCTGAAGGAAACGTCCATGTCATACACCAGGCTATAAGCGTATCTAGGAATAGTGACTCGTTCATGAGAGCGTTTGTCATACCAAAAGGTAGGCATCTGAGTTTCTTTTCTGTTTTGTTTTGATTTAATCGATTCTTTTAGATGCTACTGGTGACAAAGTTGGAGCTCTGATGGGCTTTAATGTACATGTAGAAACTACACTAAACTCAGTGGTTACTGTAGGACACTTACATCAGCTCGTTGGGGATAAATTGGGTATTTATTATAAAATTGAAGAGCTTAATTGGTCTCAACAAAAAATGGATGATTTTATTAAACAATGGTTTTATGGTAAGAATGTTAGTAGCAACAACCAAACAAATGCTACTAAATATAATACGTCACCATCATCTGGAAGACAAAATAATAGTAACGGTGGTGAACAACAAACTCAAAAACATCAACAAAGAGGTTTTAAGGTAGATTATAATAAATCAAAGGCTTCTCAGTTGTTTAGTAAAACAAAAGAGTAAAAAAAACCAACAAATATGTAAAAAAAAAATGGCGAAATAAAAAAAAAGAAAAAGGCTGGTATTGCATCATAGGGAGTTTTAGTTACATATGGTAGTCTGCATTTACATGAATAATTGTATGACTTCCTTTACTTGCAAGTAAAACTTAGGCATTAATATCACGTGATCAACTGAAAAACAAAAATCTGGTTGTGCCTTCGTTCAACTTTGGTTCAAACCAGTTTCAAACCTATAGCTAGTGCGTAGGTTAGAGTGTATGGACTGGAGTATGCTGTTTTTATCGTACCTGTTCATACCATCCATGATATCTTTCATTTTGACATGGCAGTTTTCCATGCCTACAAACAAAAGGTTAAGAACGACAGACTTCGCAAATCAAAAAACTCTATTCCGGAAAGAATGAAATCGATAAAAACTCCAGTAGTGATTGTCAAAAGTTGCTAAACCTGAAGGAATCCAACGTATTAGTGAAGTCAATAAATACCTTCTTTCGAGCTTTCTCCATTTATCCACAGGATTTTAGGACTCTTTTTTGTCTCCTTCATCCTTTCTGCTTTTGGTATTTTTTTCTCACCTTATCTGAATGATCGAAATTTACATAAAGGCATAATAGATATCAAAATCTACGTCTAAGTATCAAGCTTGCAGCTCTAACAGAAGGATTAGATGGTAACGCTGAGGTTCCTAAAATTTTTCTATTGTTATTAGCTATGCGGGTTAGATCTCTGACGAAAGCGACTGATACATACTCAAGTAAGAAGTTGGAAAGTAAGATCCTAATGTGAAAAAATAAAAACCAAAGTACATCGCCTGGTGCCATTGGATATGAGTGATAGAAAAAGGTGCAACGAAAGTGCCTTAAATATGTGGGTTTGGAGAAGTTGTAAGTGCTATTTAAAGAGGAGCAGCATTATCGTAACTTTTATTAATATTTGTTTACCATAGATAATTATATTTTGTTTTCTCGCTTGGCTTTGATTTACTTTATTTATTAATCTTTGGGTATTTGACTGTCATATCTTTTTGGGCGCATGTTATTTGAAACAAACAAAGATCCACCGTCACATGCATTAAGTACTAGGCCTTTAATAGTATTTTCATATTTCGTTAAAAATGATGTAGTGTCAAATTTAAACGGCTTGCGCCCAGTGTTGATGACGTAGTCATCACCGTTGGATAAGCTTGTAATAGCGCCATGATATCTAGTAGTAGATTAGAACAAGATGATTTCTCTATAATCTAAGTCATACGACTCAATATATTCTTTGTCATTATTCAATGAAACTGCTCCAATCTCCAACAGTTTTCCATTGAGAGTCCATATTACAACTCCGTTCCAGCATATACCACATCCAACGGTATCACCAACTGCAATTTCATGGTTGTTTGCTTCAAAATGGTGTTTAGGTCCTGCATAGAGAGAAAAGTACTGCCCTTTAAACTAATGTTACTAAAACCAAGGACAATAAACAAATTTGTTTAGCACGTGCCAAAGTCGTCTGTATGAAGTGCAAATGACGAATCAAGCCATCCAACACACTGGTAAGTATTTGTAAAATCTTTTGGTCCTATACCTACAGCAAAAGAGCTTATATCTTAATTAGAATCGATGTATGTTTGGTTTTTTTCCATACCTGTCAAAAGGATTTTTTTTAACGATTGTAATTTCGTAGTAACATAACATGACACGTGGACCTTCCTCTGCTGATGCAAAAGTCCACTTTGGAAGCTTTACAGTCTAAAAATATACTTAATTTAGGCAATAGGTGACAAAAAAAGACATACACAAGCAGGTCTGGAAGTAGTTGGATCTGAAAGTTGTTTAACGGAAATTTCATTTTGTTTCGGTTCTATTTTTAGTTTGAATCTGCTTTTATCGTCTGTTTCCCAAGGTATTGTGTTTTTCGCAGAGTTACCCTCTAAATGATCAATATAAACATCTCATTGGCATTGCTAATGAGTGAGGGTACCTAATAGCGCATAAGCTTCCCGCCAAGCGTTATTTGAAACTTGTAAACTGTGTATTGATCCAGGAAATACTGATTTAGCTTTATTTCTCCACATTGACGCATTATCGAACGCCTTTGGATGTTGTTAACAGTTTTAGATTAAACACAAACTTACAGAGTTTAAAAGCTTTGAGGTACATGCTATACGCCCCATAACCGATATAGGCATTTCATCTTGAAGAAAAAAGAAGAGTTCCTGTTTTATTGTTAATTTGCAATTTAATGATCTATGATAGGTACTGGTGGAATATTCTCAAGGTAATTTATTGCCTGCGACATCGTTTTAGCCGTTTGAAACCACTTACAATTAAAACAGAAAAAATGTTTTGTGATTGAGTCAACTCATCCTTAAGTTTGACTTTACACTCTTTTTATTGCGAGTTGACCATAACCAATTGCTACTGAATAAGAGAACTTGGAATTCACACTGAAAGCTTTGTTACCTAGCCATCAGAGTAAAGGCATAAAGCATCCAACAGTCATAACCTTTTAGTATCACAAAACTGCCATGCGAAATGCCAAATAAAAACTGTTTGTTATCACGTGATTTATTACAAAGAAGATGCATACATCAAGCACGCTTATTGAATTTTACTTTGACACCATGGAGGGACTTTAGAATAATTTTGAAGACAGGTATTATTGTGTGGTCCGCATCCAACTCAATGTTATAAGCACGAAGTATCATTGCAAGAACAACTATCATTTCATGCATAGCGAAGTTCTGTCCAATACAGTTTCGAGGTCCTATTATATGCTTCAGAAACAAGGTACACATGTATGTTTAAAAGCTTCCGTACCAGCGCTGAAAGGAATATATGTGAATGGTTTAGGCGACTCTAAAAATCTTTCCGGGATAAATTTTTCTGGTTCTGGCCATATAGTAGGGTTCCTATGCAACAGAAAAGGTGACACTTGAACCATCGAGCCTGCTGACAATACTGTATTTTTCAGAATCAAAGGTTCGGTGAGGTTACGTATGACAAAGGGAACTATTTACGCATGTCAGAGAGCTGGGAGTTCAAGAGTAAGGAAGAAATATTACCTGCTGGGTACAACCTCATTGTTTCTTTTATACAGAGAGTCAAGTACTTGAACAATGCTAGGTCTCCGTATTCTGGAAATTCCTTATCCCCTAGGACTTTGTCTACTTCTTCTTGAGCTTTGCGTTGTGCTTCTGGATTTGTAGCTAAGCAATACAACGCCCAACTAAGAGAGTGACCAGTTGTATCATGACCTAGAACGGAAGTGTTAAACAAAGAACAACCCTACTCTGATTCGTTTTAGGTAGTACCTTCGAATAAGAATGTATCAACTTCTTCATGGATGGATAGGAAGTCGAGAGGCTTGCCATCTTCATTACGGCACTCCAGGAGAATATCTAGAAAGTCAAGCTTCTTCTTTTTGGAAACAGTTCCTTCCTTTAGCTCACTCATACGATTTCTTATAATATTTGCTGTGTGTTCATGCATCATGTTCATCGCTTTAAAGTAACGTGATCCAGTGGACGTAAGCTTAAATAGACTATGATTTTGGAGAAAGGCAAGATTTCGTATCCAGTGCTCTGCCATTGACGAGATCTCCTCTACAGCATTGACATACTCTGTACCATTTTAGAACACATGCACTGTCTTCGTACGTACCAGATTGTCCACTTGTAGCGTTAAAATCTGAATTAAACGCACAAAGACCTAGAATACAATAAGCCAGAAGTACAACACTAGTTTTTATGTTTATGTACCAACAATATCCAAGCTGAGATGCGTCATTTCTTTTTGTACCTCCATGAATTGTCCGAGATGTTTATTGGCCCTATCATCATTGCTTTAGATAAATGGCTATGTCAAAAAAGCGTACACAATATCTACGAACTCCTTCGCTTTCTGGCCAGCTAGCCGAACATACCCCTTTCAATACCAGTTAAAAAACGTGTTGTGCATTTTCCTACTACCTTCAAGATATTGTAGTGGAAGCCTGGAGTAAGCAACCGCCTGCGTGTCTTCCATTTCGATCCTGAGCTACGAGAAGTGTCAGGA
The DNA here is from genome assembly GCA_038496445.1 of Trichosphaerium sp. ATCC 40318. Lineage (NCBI taxonomy): Eukaryota > Discosea > Flabellinia > Trichosidae > Trichosphaerium > Trichosphaerium sp. ATCC 40318. Next base: position 24,780 of record JALMLS010000619.1, on the reverse strand, counting down.
GAAGTTGTGTGACGTTCAGTCTGACCTGAGAAGAAGACCATCTCGTAGCCATGGACGAATAATAAAGTACGCAAGTCCTTTTTCAATGTTCACAGATGATCTCATTAGCGGCTTGATGTACTTTGGATCGCTTACACATGCTGTTCACAAGAGGTTAGAAATGGGTTGTATAAATGTCACGTGACGTGCCCATTACCACACTAGGTCCCATCCACTGGTTGAAAACATGATCATACTTGATACTCCATTCGACTTGTTTCTGTGTTAACAGTAAGTCCAATGTCAGAACGGCAAAATGTGAATGCGGTTAAAAGTTGACCCGTCTTATAAATCCATCAACTACATACCTGCATTACTTTCTCTATTGGTATGTTATACAATGAACCGAATAATATGTGCCTAGGTGGTCCAGGGAGCTAAATATGGTAAACAAGCTCACAAGCGCCTAAAATGCACCTTAATGGCTCCTTTGTACTCGATAAAAGGCCAAATAAATATCTAAAGAGGTTTTGGTTAACTTGCAAAACATAACTGGCGTTTTACCCTCCCAATTATAGCAAACACCAGTACTAAAACAACAATCAACAGATACATTGCACGTGACGTATGGTTTTTGAAAATATTACTGCTGTTGACTTTTCTTAGCGACACAACAACGTTAGTACAAATTCTTCCGAACAGGGATAAACATTTATCGTGTAAATCTTGTATATTCACATTGTTGGATAACAACAGGACCAATCCGTACCGAAATAGCCTACCGGAATAACTCAGGTAGGTCTTGTGGAATTAACCTACAATGTGAGCTGCCGTTTGCTCATTCTCGTGCACTGGCTAAAGCACTCGCGGATACAGGGCTACTGTGCGCCAGTAGGCGGAAAGACCGCCCACAAAACAATGCTATAGTCTTCTTCAGGTCGTGCCTTGCAGTATTACCAAACCCTTACTTTGCCAATATGGATTTTGACAATTCATAAGTGCATTTAATACTATTATTCGACTTAATGTTTTACAAATAGGCATTGTATGCTAAAGCACTTAATAAATAGGAGAATCATAACAAAAGTGTGACACATACTAAAGTATGAGCATTGGATACCTTGCTATCTTATTTTCTGTATATCACTGGTTGATATCGATATTTAAAACCTTTGCAGTGCCATTCTAAAAAATCTAAAGTTAGATTTTCCAGTTCAAATAATATCGGATATTAACAGTCGTGCAACAAACGCTGAAACTTAACATTCTTTCAACGTAATGCTCGCATAACAGCCAACCTAGAAAATAATGCATTTCCCTATTTGCAAAAGCGGGTACACGGTGAAGTCCAAGAGAAGACAAAACAAATAGTATTAATGAGTAAGAAAATTATGAGAAAGTTGTTGGTTACCAGATTTGTTTGTGTTGTATGTTAGTAACGTATAATGCTTGAGGAGTTGAGGGAATCGTACACATGATGTGACGTAGTAAAGTAATTGACACCAAACGATTTTCAAAAAGATATAACCAAGTTACTTTCTTTGTCAGTTATTTATTTATTTATTTTAGGCATTGAGACCAGGTCATAATTCCAACTTTGCGAAACGACTAGATTTATTCTTGAAAACGTATGTTGTGTGCGCAACAACCAAATTTCAACTCAATTGGTTTCTTCAGGATACCACAATACGCCGAAAAAATACGCTTCTACAACTTATATTACTACTTTCACCGTCATAGTTTGCGGGCCAGCACAGTTTTTGCACAAAGTTTACAATTTGTCAAATTCTGCAATTTTAGGCAATTCGGCAAATTGTACAAATTGTACAAATTACACAAAAACTGTGCTGCCCCTGCAATGAGGCTCTTTTGCATGGTAATCCACAAGAAGGAAAGCATAAGCTTCCAAACAACGAACGACTTACGGTCCTAAAACGTATTCAAACCGCACAACATATGTTGATTTATCGTCATTTTAATACAAATCTTCGCTGAATCTTTTTCATATTTGATGTATACGCTTAGTGGGTGCTCTTTTTTTGCATTAGCTAATGTAAAAGTGTTCCGTGAATAATTCCCCTCTTTCGCTTGTAAACTGCATAAAAAATGTCACCTGTACCTATTTTAGAGACCAGTGAAGCTTGTTGGGGCAAACTTTACCTAATTTATTAAGGTACGGTTTACTTTTAGCGAATGCTAGTTTTTTGTTAAGTTTTGCTTTTCTCTCACATAACACCATTAACGACGAATGGAAACCACATCACCTCAACCTAGAACAAAAGAAGAAGCTGTTATAGCATTCCTTCACCTTGCTGTACGACTAGAAAGAAATGTTCCTTACAATAAGATAATTACTTATTATATAGGTTTCGTCAGCGCCTACAGCTCCAGTAGAAAGTACTTTATTTCATTTAGATGGGTAAGCACTTAATTTATTGTCTAATTAACTAACTATCGTTTGTAGAAGTTCAGGGGCGCAAAAAGCAACCTGTAAAGACTACAGACCAAATAAGTACCGACAATTGCGAGAGATGTCTGGTCTTAACGTTAAAACCTTTTTGGTGCGTAGGAAGTTACACTCAAAGCAAAACGCGCACTCTTTAATCACTTTTCACATTTTATTTTCGTAATGCACTACTTTAATATTTAATCATCAAAACCACTCATAACTCGCGTTGAGCTATTTTCTCGACCATTGCAATCGCTTAGACGATCTTTTTTGTGTTTTTTTTTGTGACTCATCTTTCAGTGAAGTAAAGGCTTATCTCCCTTAGAAATCGTGGTCACAGACAGAGAAGTACACATTTAAAGGATCAACAGCAAAGGGAGGGGCTATGTTCATGTTCAGCTCAGATCGCAAGTACATACTTAAAACTCTTGATAAACATGAAAGACGTGTTTTAAATAACTTGACAGACGACTTATGCGATGTAAGTACACTGTTTCCCTTTGTTTACATGAGTTACTAATATTTCAATCGCTTTAGCACTTTAAACAGTATCCAATGTCGTTCATTAACAAGTTCTTTATTTGCTTTAAAATGATGTTTGGAGAAGAGGCAATGTATTGCACTATTATTAATAATATATTTCCAAATGGAACTCCATTAGACGCTGTATATGATCTCAAGGTAAGTTGTTGGTTTTATCGTTACCTATCGGTATTTGCTTATGTTGTGAACGAAGGGTTCAAGGATTAATAGAATTACTAAAGATAAAACAAAACTTGGAGATCCTAAGCACACTAAACTTGATCTTGACTTTGAGGGTGCAGGTAGAAAGTTAAATGTGGGTGCTAGCAAACGCAATGAGATATTGACTCAGCTTCAACATGATGCAGCTGTACGTTAGAGCAACACAAACTTTATTATCGAACCACGTACTAATGAGTGTTTGTAGTTGCTTGATAAACACTACTTGATAGATTACAGGTGCGCTATCTCAAGTTTTTATTGTTACCTGTCATTGATGTATTAATTAATCACGTGCTTAGTTTGCTTGTTGGTATTTGTGATCCAAAAAAGAAGAAATTAAGCGATAGACAAAGCTCACAACGTAGTCTTATTTCGAAGTCATCAAGAGCATCTATGAAGTCAAAGACTTCTAGAAAATCATCCGGACATAAGAAGGATAAGAAGGATAAGAAGCGTCATAAATCGAGTACATTGAAAGTCAACAAAAAGAAGAAACGTAGATCCAGAAGGGAATCAAAAAGCCATACAACATGTACGTTATTAGGCAGAAACGTGATTTTGTTGGTTCTTGTTTTGACTTTTTTCTTTTTTAGTTTACTCTGAAGATAAGAGCGAGTTGTATTACGTTGGGGTTATAGATATTCTACAATATTATAATAAGACAAAGAAATTTACACATGTTGCTAAGACAGTGTTTATAGATCGTTCAGGGGTACGTAACTCAAAGATCTTCAACCAGTTCTTTTTTTTTTTCTGACTATTTTGTTTTTAGACAAAAATGTCGACAGTGAATCCTCACTTTTATGCGAGCCGATTTGTTAAATATATGGATACTGTATTCGCTTAGTATTTTGCGTTTGCGCATATGTATTAGAACATGCGAGCATGTTAATAAAAGATTTATTTATTTACCCTCAGAAAAACATTTTACTTTTAAGCACGCACATGTTTACGGTCAATTCAGCAAACGCAACATCACTGTGGTGATTTACCGATGTCAGTGATCATATCAAGAACAGAATAGAACAAACCTGTATCAGGAAAAGAAGCTTGTATTCGTGCAGCTTCTAAAGATTACAAAAAAATCGAATAGAAAAAACGGCTCATAAAAACAATTAGATCACAAGTGGACAACTTTATTTTTAATTCAGCAATACAACCATGGCAAAGCCTGGACAACTCGACGCTTATGAAAAGATACACAGCGCTATTACTGGCGTTTCAGAAGCCCGCGACCGCGTAAAGAATAACGAGGAGCTATGTAAGCGTCTTACAAACCGATTAGCAGGTTTAGACCGCATTTTGTCACGTGCGTTGAACTTGTGTTTTAAAATCGTTAATTTATGCTTAAAACGCCTTTGTATTAACTACGTTTATAGAACCAAGCCATAAAAAGACTATAAGCGATAAGAAGTTTTTGAGTTGCGTTAAAGCACTCGTTGAAACCTGCAGTGATGCGCGCAAGTATATTGAACAGTTTACAACAAATTACAATATTGGGCGCATGTTCTCATTTCAAACGGCTTCAGATGACTTTATGGTACGAAATGATATCGGTTTCTACTGCGGCCTCCATTTCAGGCGCTAACAATCGAGTTTAGGAAATTGATAGACGAATATCTGCTGTGGTAGGCGACTTGACTCTGTTGGGTTCCCTCAATTTAGAACCTACGTCTAGGGAAACAACACGTGATCAACTCCAAAACGTGCTGAGTACGCTCGCTTTGGTAACTACCTACCTATTCCTTTAAATCATTCCCTAGTGCATGATAAACACGGAGCAATAGCGATGATGAGACACGACGATAGCCTAAAGTACAGCAAACACATAATTTTGTTTTAGCAGTTGAGTAATTTTATTTTTCTCAGAATGATCACGTGGCTTGATGCAAACCCACAAAATAATGGTAAGCAATGACTTTTTTTCGGTGCTTTGCAATGTTATCCCTGCAATAAGTTAATGTAATAACAAAAAAGCTGCTATCATAAAAAAGATGACAGATGAAGAGAAGCAGCTGATTGTTGTACAGCGTACTTGCTATAAAGAAGTACTTCATTCGCTTGGTATTTTCCTCCCCAATAAGCATTTTTCCAGGTCTTTGCGGACATCATGGCGAATCGAGCTATTTCCATGGAGAGGTCAGCTCCATGGCGTTGGGTATAACACATGTTGTAGCTCATTCTTTTCTAAACTTTTTTAAGCGTGTTATTTGCAACACAAGCCATCCAAAAGAAAAGGATGGTAAAGATGTAGTGGATGCTTACAAGTTTCTTTTAAAACAGTTTTCACTGCAAAGTATCCAAGTATGTATTCATTACTTCTGTTGCATCGTTTCTTGGTTGACAAAAGTCTAGGTACCAGTGATGGTGTACACCTCGAAAGCCAATATTAAGGGAGTAAATAAATGCTTGAGAACGGATGCTAGTTGTTCTGAGCACCCAAATACTGGTGCAACATCGCTTGAGAGTTGCATTGTCAAGTGCGTATCTTTTCGTAGAACGACGATGAAATAACAGCAACTTAGGTATTGTGGTTGTGCAACCCTTTTGTGGATAGGAGACTCAGATGATGATGATGTCCAAGTATGTTAAATTAAGTTGCAATTTGTAAAGTTGATTTATCTGTTTAAAGAAAGCGATTCGCAAGATTCAAAACCGTGGCGTTATGGTTATGCGTTGGAGTAGTGATTCTAAAGACGACGATGACGATGACGGAGAGCAAGAATATGAGAGTATGCAGTCATTACAATAGGAAATTAGAATCGTTGTTAACTTGTTGTTGTTGGTTTAAATCACCACAAGTTCTATGACACTGACACAACTTGACATTTTCATAGATGCGTATGCATGGGCTCAGGGTGTACTTGAAGCAAACTGTGAAACTATTGCAAAATATGATGAGTACGAAATAAACAAATACAGAAATGTTTTCTTTATATTTTCTTATTCGTTCCATTCCGTTCTCATCAGTTTTTCTAATTCAGTTGTTTAGTAGAATACGTATTGTTGTCCATATTGGTACACACGTGTTCAAACTTTCTTTGGTTATTACGCTAGTCACTAAACTTGTTTAGACACTTCTGAAAAAGAATATGAGATTGAAGAGAAGTTAAACCTTGTAGACGACATACGAGGAAAATGGGTGTGGAAGAACAAAATAATGTTCTATAGCAGCGACAGCAAGTTTTTGGCACCTTATGTTGAGGAATGCCTCAAACTTAATGATGTTACGGTACGAACATTAAGGAGGTAATGTTTAAACCTGAACCATCCTAAGGCAACAGATAACCTTGACGATGTTGTAAAATATGGAGCAATTACAAAAACGAAAAAGAAAATTGAGGCAGCCAAAGGGAAATTGGTGATAACAAAAATAATTGGAAAAAGCTTGATTGTTTGTGATAGTATGTTACCGCTAAAGTTTGAACTGTTTTGAGGCTTTTAGGCCTCTTAACAAGACATCTTCTTATCTTTTTTTTCACATTGTATAAGGGAAAACAAGTGATCCTTTTGTTGCATTTGAACAAGATGGTAAGGAGATTGAAGGAGCACGAACCACTCACAAGAAAAAAACCTTAAATCCTAAATGGACTAAGCTTAACATTGAAATGTACGTATTCTTTCTAACCTTACTTTTTGCTATTGACCATGAACACTAATTTTTAAAGAAAATCTTGTGTTAACATGATTTAACCGTATCGCCCTTTTTGTTGTTCCTGTCAGAAAAAAGCATTCAGCATTGAACCTTCTTTTTTTTTTTTTTATGAGAGCATGGTTGTTTTTGAGCTGATTGTTACCAAAGACCTTGTAAAACTGACAATACTGTGAATATTGTTTGTTGGGACTGGAATAGATTTGGAGGAGAGGTATTTATGGGAGAAGCTGAGATTGTAGTATCGAGAGATATCACTATGAAGCAGAAGAATGGTAAACCAATTGAATGTATTCTTAAACTATCAGATCCAAATAAACGCGCTAAGAAGAAAAAACCAGTACGCATTAAAAATATATTTTAGCAAGAAAACCAAATGGGATTAACTTTGTTTGTCATCTAGATCAAGAGTGGCGAACTCACTGTTACAATAAAATGGATAACTGATGGAGATGAATGAATCTTGATTAAACTTGTACATTTTATTGTACATTGTAAATTGAGCTGAAATCAAACATGTTCCTCTATTTCTGAAATGGTTTTGATTGGCTGACGCTGATGCTATCGGCTTAATAATCACTGCATTGTGCGCCAGCACTTCAACACAAATATTACTGCCCTCGTCAAGGGGTAAAGGCTGTTCATGAACCGAACATCATTGTATGTTGGTACTATTAAAAATAAGGAAAATAATGAGAATAATGACCCATAATGAACAACCCCTTGCTTTAGGTTGGCTGCAAATAGAGTTGGAGTAATACAAGCCGTAAAGGATTTTTCGCAAAAAGCTATGGCTACCAGGTTACTTTCTTGTCAGTTATTTATTCAAAGGGGTCATTACATAGCTGTGGAGCATCCAATACAAATTTTAGGCATTGAGAGTAGTTCAGAATTTTTACACACTTTTTACTAGCGCAGATCCGTTTTCTTTGATACACCTAAAACATTGACATGCCTGTAGCCCTGTCTGTGGTGATTCGGTTGGTACCAATTTTGTTTCAAATTGGTTCACTTTAAGCGTAGTAATATGTAGTCTACATTAAAACCTGTCACAGCATAGCCTTACCGACTGGTGTAACTAATGCGCAACTACTATTGGAGTTGGAGAACATTGAGTTGATTATTTTGTTGAACACTCTTAACAGCTGTATCTAAACCGCTTTTATGTACGCTGATACACATAAATACGCATAAGAAGTACATTCAGAGTATTTAGAAGGGCTCCAGGCCGAATTCTATTGTTACTCCAACTTTTCGAAATAAACAGATTTATTCTTGAACACGGAAATGTTGTGTATGCGCGCTGACAAACAAATTACAACATAAAACGCGTTGTTTTCTTTCAGGATATTCACAATAAGATTGAACTCCCAAAAAAAAATCAAAACCTTGTTGCGTCACTTATACAAAGGTCGCTTGTAAATAATGGGGCGATAATAGCAGTGTCTGTTCGAGCTATTTAACAAAACGTCCAAACTACGGTCAAGCCATACTGTGACGCTATGACTTCATTGTGTAGACGTTTTTCCAATAAATTTGTGAAAACAGACAAAAAAAAAGGTTATTTGAAGTGGACGAAAAACGCCACGTTCTATTCACATTTTTGGCATACAGTTTCGTTTGAGGTATAACTTCGGACAACGCGCTACACAATAGGGGTTTTGAAACGCTGTTGGTTTCAGCAAAGAATTAAAATAACGGCTCGGCTGGTCCAGAACTTTCATAAACATTTTTTTACAAGCCTTACCATCATGGCAGAGCGTAGTGAAGCTATTGACACTATTAAAAGGATACACAAGTGGATTCATAATGGCGAAAAAACAAATGAGGGCGTAACAGTCAACCATAAGCTATGTGCTCGTTTGTTGAGCCGATTGGCAGATTTAGACACTGTTTTGTCACGTGCGTTGAACCAAGATTTTGCTTTGATATAATTTTATTTTTGGCTTTCCCAACCTCTATATTAACGCTACAACAGAGCCAGAGCACCAAAAGGCGCTTGAAGATGAAAAGGCACTTGAATGTTTGAAAACACTCTTGAAACTCTGTAAAGATGCTGTTGAGTATATCGACAGGTTTAATAAGAACTTTACAGCAGGGGTTTTCCCTTTTCACTCTATGAAAGAGACTTTTGTGGTACGACGCAATAAACAGTGCTTCACAAACTAACTTGATATTAGCGCATAGACGCGAGATTGTGTGAAGCGATGGGTGCTTTACCTAAATATGGGGTTTCCGTTTTGGACCAGATGACCGCAAAAACGCCACGTGATGACGTTGAGGATATGTTGAGTACGGTTTAACTGCTTGTTGCTCTTTTCTCTAAAGACGGCTAGTGGATAAAGAAAATGGAGTAGTGAAGATAATGTCAGACCGCAAGAACCTTCAGTACACCAACTCGTATTTTTTTGTGATTTTGTAACTCCAACTAGCCTGGTTACGTGGCTTGATGCGAACCCAGAAAATAATGGTGAGAAATCAACAATTTACAACTACGCACTAACCACGGCCTATCAAAGATGAAATAATCGAGAGGATTACGAGTGAGATACACAATGTGCTGATTGTACAGCGTAGAAGCTTCCAAGAGGTGCGTTTGCTTTTTCTTTTTTTTACTTTTTTTTTTTTTTTGGTTTCTTCTGTTCCATACCCACAGTACGTATTAGGTGTGGACCGATTTTATGGCCCATCGCACATTCGTTAAAAGCGCATCCAGTATGTGGAGTTGGGTACGTGATAATCTGAGTTTCTCGTACCAACTGCTTTTAAAGAGGATTATCTGTAACCCAAACCATCAAAAAGTTAAGGGTGGAATAGATGAAACAGATGCTTACAAGGATTTAATACAAAACCTCTTTACTGAAGACATCCAGGTGAATTTAAAAACACTCAAAAATCTGCGTGCGCATAGTTGACCAAGTCTAGGTACCTGTGATGGTGTACACTGAGGAATCCAAAGTTGAAGAAATAAACAACTGTTTAAGAGAGGACGATAGTTGTTCTGAGCACCCAAATACTTGTGCAACATCACTTGAAAACTGCCTTTTAACGTGCGTTCGCATTGTGTTTTGGTATGACATTTTAATAATCGCGTGTTAGCTATTGTCAATGCACAACGCTTGTATGGATAGGAGACTGTTATGGTGATGAAATTGGAGTACGTACTCATCCACTTTGGTCAAGTAAAATATCACGTGATAAAGTTAATCTTGAATAAAGGAAGCCATTCGCAAAATTCAAAACAAGGGTGTAGTTGTAGCATGTTGGATTGATTGTGAGGACAGCAATGACGAGTATGAAAGTAAGAAAACACTTAGCATTGATTTTTGAGGCTGGTAGTTAACACTTAGTAGGTGCATTTGAATGGGCAGATGCTTTACTTGAAGAAAACCATAAAATTATTGCAGACTGTGATAAGTAACCAAAAAAAAAAAAGAACACGGACTGTTTTTGTTATTTGTTTTTTTTTCTAACCAAGTTTGCTTGTAGAAATTTATGGTTTCTTGTTTATATTGGTACACACGCATTCATAATAATTTTTGCTTCTGTTTAAGGGTGTTTACTAATGGGTTGTTAAAGGTGCTCCTGGAAAAGATGACGATGAGGGTGAAGATGCGGAAGAAATTACAGAAAAAGTAGACCTCATTAATAAACTTCGAAAAGAATGGAGTTGTGAAAACAAAGTAATGTTCTACTGTAATGACATAAATCATATGGATCCCTTCATAAAAGAAAGCCGAAAACTAAAGGATGTGACAGTACGCCAAAGAGTTAACAAAAATAACATTTCAAAATTTTACTTTATATTGTTTTTAACTGAGACATCCAAGGTATCAAACAATCTTGACGATGTCATAAGCTTCGGTTTAAATACAAACACAAAAGCTAAAACCGAAGGATCAAGTCCAAACAGTATTCAGAAAGTTGAAGAAGAACAAAAAGGAAAATTGGTTATATCAAAAATAATTGGAAAAAGCTTGATTGCTTGTGATAGTACGCCTGTTTTTATATTAAAGTGACAATGTATTAATCTGTTCTATAGAGAGATCAAGCAACCCTTATATTGTATTTGAACAAGATGGTAACGAGATTGACGGAGCACAAACCACTCACAAGAAAAAAACCTTAAATCCTAAATGGACTAAGCTTAACATTGAAATGTACGTATTCTTTCTAGCACTAAAATGTATTTCTTCTCTTCAAACTGTATTGTTTGTTGTTTGAAAGTAAAGAAGCTAGCTTCTCTTTGTTTTATGCGAGAATGACTAATTTGTGGTTTTTTATTTAGAGAATGTGCAAGTGGTGACACAGTGAATACCGTTTGCCATTGTTGGAATAGATTTGGTGCGGAACCATTTATGGGAGAAGCTGTGCTCAGTGTATCAGATATCATTGAGAAGCAAACTGGAGAAGGACCAATTGAATGTATTCTTAAACTATCAGATCCAAATAAACGTGCTAAGAAGAAAAAACCAGTACGCATTAAAAATATATTTTAGCAAGAAAACCAAATGGGATTAACTTTGTTTGTCATCTAGATCAAGAGTGGCGAACTCACTATTACGCTAAAATGGATAACTGGAAAAAGATCAGAAAAATCTGAGTGAGAAAACTATCCATGTCAGAACCTATCTTTCCTCAATCCTACTCATTCGCAATTCACTTAACTGGACAAGCTTTGGGAGGCAAGGCATCAATGTCTAGTGACTCTAGCGCGACACTTGATGTTGTTTTTACTAGCCAAAACAGCATACAAGTTACATGTGTTTATAAATAAAAACAACAATTCTCAGCTTGCACGTTTCATCAACAGTATTCGTTTTAAAAGCGTTACGAAAATCTACATGTATGCATTGACAGTCCTGTGAGAAAATACAACAACGTTTTTAGACCTTGATTGTTTACTAAATCTAATCGTTGTTCGGTAGCAACTGAGTACACTCCCAGTTTTATTTATGAACCTCGACAAGTGACTGTCACAGGTTTTCTCCCAAGCTATAATGCGCCAACTGTAGAATTAATGTCAGTCACTATGTATTGCAATGTTGAGATTTTGTTTGACCATAAGAGGTTTGCACAGCACCAAGAATGAGACAGCGCAAGGGAGGCAAGGATAAAGAAGGCGCTAAGGCAACGGAACAATCCCAGAAGCAAAAACGTAGCGAACCAGCGTACATGCCACGTCAAATGTTGAGTTTCTTACGTTTGTGTTCAGGCCATCCATTTATGCGCGTATTGGAGCCTTTGTTCAAACAATAGTTTACTCATGCATTGCGGTTATGCTGGTGGGCTTTATGCTCAATTTGGGCGTATCGCAGATCGAAAAAGTGTATCTAGAATGGCCGTCAGAGGTTGTGACTGTAAATGATAGACAACTCGAAGTGTACTGCGTCGGTAACAAAGAAAGGTGCGTAAGAATACTCTAGCAAATATTAATTCGCCTACAGCGACACATTGCTATTTGTTTGTCCTGGGTTTACACAAAGTACGTCTAAATAGCATAAGTTTGCGTAATCACGCATAACACGCCGTTTACGCACGTATTTATTAAATCTCAACGCAGGTATTTTCCAAGTCGCCAATCTACAACGTGCAATGAGGAAATACAAACCTGGTATACGCACATGTACATACAATAAGATTGGACGCGGTCGTAGCTCGGGCACAGTACGTATTTGAAAAACAAACTGAAAAAAATTTCGTATGGCTCTAATCACCATCACTCTCGTCTCACCTTTGGACCACGCAACTAACATTTCCGGATAAGGTAAACGCAACTGATATTACTCGTAACATGGATGATTTGCGTTCCTTAATTGAACGTGAACGCAACAGCAAAGACACAAAGGTATGGTTTATCTGTTTTAGTAGAGCAACATTTTTTCAAATTGATGGTCAATGTTTAGGTCATTGTGGCAAGTCACTCATCTGCTAGTCTGTTAACAATGTCTGTTATGCTTCAGGACAAGTACTATAAGAACGTTGATGGCCTAGTATTCGTACGTTAAGAAGAAATGTCTTTCTTGTTTTTTTTTTTTGACATTGTTATTGTTGTTTTATTTACTTTCTGTAGCTCGAACCTGTGCCTTTGGCAATGTTTGATGAAGGTATTTTAAGCATTCAATATTAATTGGCCTATTGCGCCTTAAACAAATTATTAGACATGAAAGAACAAGCAGAGACTCTTATTGGATATGCTGAACGTATATGTCACATTGCACACGTATGCCTTTTAGTCAGATGTTTATCATTTGTCGTTTTAATAATACGTTAGGTTTCTGTTGTCATCGGACTGGGAAGAATCGCTGGTTTGCTTAAAGTACGCATTTGTTTTACTCGAACTTAGCGAAGAGTGGCGTTAACGATATTCGCCATAGCTTGAACTTTTGTACAAGCACGTCCCTGAGGATTTATATCCAATATGGACGCATGTCATTAATCAAGGAAAGAACTGGGATGCTAATAATCTAGAACTCATGAAAACCTATGCCGAGAATATCAAGAATAAGACCAATGGTACCACGACTAAATCTCTATCAGAAAAAAAAAACTAACAATTTTAGATGGCGCTTACTCTTTGCCTTTGGATATTCCTGTCCTCCACTTACAGGCACCACACCTTCATAATGATGCTCTAGAGCTTGATGAGGTAGCAAACCGTGTTTGGGAGCAAGAGACATTCTTTTCTTCCAAACTCTCTACAAAGTATGAGTACAAAAATGTTGGTAACAATTTGGTACGTTCTTTTTGACATATAAATATTTTAAAGTGCTTTGAATTACATCTTGACTATTACCGTTTAGGATAGCTTATTTTTAAGCCTTGGAGCAGATAAAATTGCATCAGAAATCACAGATTTCATCAAAGTACTCTTTGGTAGCAGCGAATAGGCCTTTTGAATTGTGATCTTTATAGTTGCAATTTTTAAAAGGTTTTTTTTTCTTAAAGCGTGTAGTAAAGAATATATGCATTGTAGTGTTGTAATATAGCACTACACTTAAGCCTAAATGTTGTAATTTGTGTTCAGTGACTGCTAGTTATAGTTGTATAATGATTGTGTTTGGTATTTCTTCGAGGTTAATAGATGCGTACCTACTGTAATTGATATATAAAGTCTTATCACCAAACGTGTGGCTAGTACATACGCTAAAACAGCAGTGCAAACACAAGTCAGTTGTTCGATACCATGTCTAATCATACTAATACCGAAAACACGTGCACAGTATCGGAAGTTTAAGATGCAAGTTGCACGTGCTCATTGTAACTTACGATTTGCTTCCCAATGTGTACTTTTTTGTTTTGCGAAGTATTTACCACAGTATTGGCACATACACAGTCGCACGTGGTGGAGGGCGTTAATAATCTCAAGCTATCTCACTTTCGCGCATTTCCACAGCCTACTCTCTAATCAATGCAGTCGGACCTATATTTTCGGCGCCATTGCGTTCTAGCGACGGTTTGCGCGTTTTTCATTTGTTTATTGTCAGTGCAGGCACAAGATTTGGGTATGTACCTTACTACATGCATCCGGAGAGTATTTTAAATAAGAAATATGATAATTAATGGCTTTTTTTGTTAAATTTCTTTAACCAGACGAGCCTTTGTTCAAATGCACTACTCGTGGATGCGCAGAATACACTCCTATACATACGAGCAAAAGAGATGCTATGACTACGATTGTGGTACGTTAAACTGTGACAATACCAGCTCTTGTAGCGAAACAGCCACGTGCTACAACTCTTTGTATCAACCTTTAATTATTTCGTGACAACGCTAATAAGAGACGAAAAGATTACGGACAGCATATCATTTGAAGTGTTTTATATGGATAGCGGAACAGGCATCGGATTTGATGATGCTGTACAAGGACCACAGGTTGACGATTAAAGAAAAAACGGCTAGAGACACGTGTTTAATTACCAGATGTAGGCAAGAAGCATTGTAGAGGCAGTGCTTCAATTCGTTGGCAACTCTCTGCGTTTACCTTCTCCAGGCGATTGTAAGAATATGACTTCTATTTGTATTAAACCAGTATAATAGCAAGGAGAGCTTTTGAAGTTGTAATTGAAGCATCTGTGAATGATGCTGGTCAATCTTTTCTTGCTGAGGGAGGCTCGTACTACTTCCCTATATCGGACGGCTTCGCACGATCAAGCTCAGAGGCAATGTATATTTCCGGTGGAGATAACTTTCCTGGATTTCCCGAAATGTCCTTGCGAGTAAATTTCGGTGCAGGCAAGTTAAAAATTTATGACAAATATTTGATTCGTGCTTATGTGATTTAAGCTTGGCATTTTGAGTTTTCTCCTGTTCCTCAAGGTCAACAGCTATATGATTTTTACAGCGTTATTTTGCACGAGCTGGTGCACGCCATGGGCGTCATTAGTCACACAGGCACGTGATACTTTACTATTTATATAATAATGTTGTGTAGATGCTTCTGGATCGTCTTTGTTTGGTAGACCTGTACGGGCTTTATAAAGGCAAGCGGCTAACTTTTTTTCGTTAAGAATGCACGCACTTCGTTTGAGTCTTATTTGGGTGTAATGTCAAGTAATGGGCTGATTTTTAACACTGATGGTGCACTTCAAGTCGATGCCAGTGCTTTAACGTAATTACTCTGTGTGTTTATTCTAATAACACTAACGTTGGTAGCGGTGGAGCAGGAGCTTTAGTTTTCATATCGTCCCAAACCTCGAACTGTGTTGTACCTCCAATAATTTTCACTCCAAACACATTTGCGTATGTACAGAACTCAACACTTTATTCTAAGTTTTCTGCAGTTTGGGATTTAGCTTACAACACCTCGATGGCACAGCTTTCCCAAATGCTGTTATTCAACCTATAACTCAATTGGGTGTAACCAGACGATCTTTCGTTGCTGAAGAAGCTTCAATCCTTGAGTAAGCAATCCATCTGTTAGTTAAGTTTTGGTGAGTACTAATAAAAAGCATAGGGCTCTTGGCTATCACTTTAATCCTCAACGTGTTATTAGTTGCAGTATGTCAACAATGTCTCCTGTGATGGCACCTGCTATGACACTTCCTCCACTACCACCAATTGCAAATACGGTTCGTTAAAAATCTAACACTTGTGTACTTACAATGATAAAGCCAACTGCAGCACCAGATACTTTAACGTTGAATCCTGAGGCAGATGTTACTTTATACGATGATCAAGAAGGCGATTTAGCTAATGGATTAGGAACTACACTACTAGCTGGTACTACAAAAAGCAATTGTTAATTGTAAACCAGTAATTAGGCGTTTCGAGTAGTGGACTAAGAAGGCGTTTTGCTGTTAAATTTGATATATCACAGATACCTGCTGGTTCAATAATATTAAGTGCAAACTTACGATTGACTGTTGCTACTGCACAGGTTTCTATTAGCTCTTTTTCTGTACACAACGTTCTGCGTAATTGGGGCACGTGCCATTGTATTTTTTTTATTTAACGAATTTTTAGATGAGGGTAACTCCCTCGCTTCTGATCCTAGCGTCGGTACCCTACCAATGCCGTCAGACGCTACCTGGATACATAGTTTCTATCCGGCTCTTCGCTGGACCAATCCTGGTGGCGACTTCTCTCAAGTTGTATCAGCAACGTTCTCTGTTATGTTTCAAGGATTAAGTAAGAACTTAAATATGACTCAAATGGTTGACTGATCGTAGCGTCCATCATGAGTACTGATGAGATGGTGACAGACGTCCAGCATTGGCTTGATACTGGAAATAACTACGGGTGGTTGATCAAGACTGACGAAACATCAGGACCAACTTCAGAGTTCGCTTCAGCTCAAGCAAGTGCAGGATCACCAGGTTTGAAGATTTTGTGAACAAAATAATACACGCGTATGTTACTTATCCTTTTACCTTAGAACTTGTCGTTACCTTTCAACGACCAGCACCACCTACTACCAGTGCACCTGCTGTGCTAGCGCCTAGCACCACTGGAAAGTTCCTTGTAAGTTGTAATGTTATGTAGTACTATTATTGTAATAATTCGTCTTTTTGTAGGTTCCTACAACTGCACCACCAACTACAATGGCTCCAAATGGACAAGGCCAAGGAGGTATGACACTAAGTTACAACGTAGTATAATTTTTCTTCAGATCCGCATTTTGTAGGCTTCAGAGGTCAAATTTTTGGTACGTTCTCAGACCA
This sequence comes from Trichosphaerium sp. ATCC 40318, assembly GCA_038496445.1. Taxonomy (NCBI): domain Eukaryota; phylum Discosea; class Flabellinia; family Trichosidae; genus Trichosphaerium; species Trichosphaerium sp. ATCC 40318. The sequence continues at coordinate 7,793 of JALMLS010000619.1, read as the reverse complement.
ACATTTATTCGCTAAATGTGTTTAGATTTTCACGGGAAGCCTGACATGGTGTTCAAGTATGCCTTTTATTCGTTTACAAACCTAATCATTGAATAGTCTCGTCACTGCACCAAGTTTCCAAATGAACTCTCGGTTTGTTAATGCTGATTTGAGACCTGAAAAAACAAAAACATACATGGGAAGTGTTGGCATAAATGTTTGTGTAATGGGTGATTCTGGAGAACGTAAGTTCCGTCAGCTCTATTTTGAGTGTGACAGGAGCAACCAAACTCACATTGCACGGTTAAACGGTCGCGATTTAGAACCTGGACGGCGATTAAAGGGAAACGTCCTTGGGGTTAAAAGGTACGCTAAGAAACTTTTTTCACACGTGCTCAAACATACGATTTAGGACTGAGAGAGAAAACGGAAAGACATTCATAATGGTTGGCGGTTATAGACTTACCGTTAGATTTTCCTCCAGTAAACATTCAAGTTGTCATATTAACTTCAAAATGTCGTACCGACAACAAACTGGCGCTGACCTTCCTCATGGTATGTTTAACGCTCGTTTTTAAACTTTTGCGGCCTAACTTCGTTTCTTTTTAGGTGTTCTTGGCCAAACATCCCATGAAGGCTCTAACACAACTGATTTTGCAGTGGAAGGCACACTATGGGACTATGCTGTGAAAGACGGCGTGTTTGGATCAGAATTTGCCTATAACCAGTTTAATGCCAACGAATGTGGTCAATGGCCAGTATTTGATGACAACGCTCAAATACATCGGGCTGTAGGTTCGTAAACCCATATTACCTTCGTACACGCAGTACGACGCCGAGTTGTTGTACTTTTGAGTAGTATTAAATAAATAAAGAGAAAATGTTTGAACATACAACACAAAAAGCACAATTCGAGCCAGTGTAGCTCAGCAAGCGTCGAAAGTGTACACACTGTATTATTGTACAACTTACTATTTTATCTTCCATAAAAATAAGTGGTAAACGCACAATTTTCCGCAAATTGGTGGTACTTGTAATAGCTCCAGTATGTAGGTTTCCGGAAGTTAATTTCAGTTTTAATCCGGGCTAGATTTAGCCAGTAAACTAAAATGTCAAAAAACAGTCGAAAAATGTCAAAGTGATATTGAACTGTTCGCCACAAAGGGAGACAACTGGGTTATGGCTCTCAGTTGACACTAGGCTCTGACCCCCAACCTGGCTTTCTAAATAGTTCCTATGGCATAATGTAGGATAATTAGTGTGCCGAATTTTTGACTTTTTTTTGACAAAATTCCACATATTTGGGTTCCGGATTTAGATTGTTGGACAAGTCGTGATTCTGGTGCCATGTAGTTAGGACAAACTGATCAAGCTGCGATTATTGTTGTCTTTGAATGGCACTATTCTTATTCAAGAAAATAGTGGTGGCACAATAGCTGTACTTTTTGTATACTCGTGCTTGTATTCTGTGGTACGGAAAATAGTGTTCCCATATCGGGTGGATTTCAATCGAGGTGTTAAAAAGAGGCCTCTTTTAGCTGAAGTGATTACGATATCATCAAGCTAAGCTGTTCATGCGTGAAATAAAATATGTACTTTAGAATTTTGAAGGTTTTTTCTTTATTCTCGTACATTCAACAATTCTACATTCAGTGTAGCTATTTCAACACGTATTTGCGCAGCTCTCTTTTCAAGATCGTTCAGCTCTGCTTGCTTTGTGGCGATTGTTTTTTGGATTTCTTGCTTTCTAGCGTCTAATGCAGGAGGTGACGCTGTCGCATTTGTTGGAGCTTGAGCAGTGTATTGACTGGTGGTTTGGCTGAGGTGTTCTTGGGAACCATAGTGCTGAAGCGGCTGTTGAGCTGGCGGAGCATAATTCGCTCGGTATTGCACAGGGGATTGTGAATGGTCGGATGAGTATTGTACTGAATGTTGTTCAGGCTGGTGACTTTGTGTTTGTTGATGTGGTTGCTGCGCATATGCTTGCTGTGGTGGATAATGTTGCGCAGGATAGGCTTGATGTGTTGGTTGCGGTGACTGATGAGGTTGAGGTTGGCCATATGCTTGCTGTGGTGGGTATTGTTGAGCGGGATAGGCACGATGCACAGGTTGGGGGGAATGTAGAGGTTGTCCTGGTTGCCGTCCGTACGATTGCGTGGGGTATGTCGGTTGTGCGTGATGCGCATATTGTCCTGGTTGTTGTCCGTACGATTGGTTCGGGTACGGTTGCGAAGGACGCGCAGGCTGTGGGGAAGGACTAGATTGCGTTGGGTTATCCATTTGTTTTGGTACTAAGTGTTTGAATCTATTCGTGTTAGCTTCAATAGTACGAGTAGTATTGCGTGTCGTACCCAACTTGTTGTAAGACTTCAGGAGGAGAAGCAGCGTGTGATTCAATAAAGATCCAAACTTGCCTCAAAAAAGCTTCAGCACCAGAAGCGTGCACTGCAAAGGTACCAACTCCAACAGCTGCGCTTATGCCGCCAGTAAGAACACCGACCTAATGTGGGTTAGTTTTTTGCAGCCACGTTTTAGCACAAGTAAGTTAAAGATGTCATGTGTCGTTTTAAAAAAACTTGTGACATTTTTTTCACCACTAGCACGTGGCATAATTACAAGAGAGGGCAAAACAAAAAAATGGACAAAAGAAGCGTGTACGTACCACTGTGCCTGTTACTACTTTTATGGTGGCGTAGGAGTGAATTGTTATTGTCATGCTTCCATCCGAAGCCGTTGTAAACGTTGCTTTGAATTCAGGCTAAACGGACATTAGACACTCTACTCAATATGCCTTTACTGATAAAGGCGCTACGAACGCTTTGACTTTTTTTTTTTTTCCAATAACTATTACGCACTCGAAAATTTACATGGGCGCCTTTCTTGCGAGCCTCTACAGTATACATTCTGTTTTTGTTTGTTACCCGCCAACCGTTGGCTTGCATCCATTTTGAAAGGTCGTGGCCGGGGTGAGCTTTGTTGTATCCGGTGTACTTTCTTGTTTCTCGCAAATTGTAGACGTCCGTCATTGTGTTGTTAACCTAATATGTAGAAAATGCAGAAAACGTATGAAAAGTACGCAAATTTCCAGTTGTGCTACACAGAAAAGCTGTTATTGGCGTTTGGCGTACCGACATCTCGTTGTTGAGACATAAAAAAAGGAGTCATTTCTTCCCACTTTTAAAGGAAAAGATCTTTCTACCGATCTTTTGACGTACGTGACGCAACAATAGTAACCTGAATTACCCCTTCCAATGCAAGTGCACCCTGAATAAAATATGAAGTAGCATATTTTTGAGATCTCGATGTCTCTTTTTCACTGACATTCATCTGACTTCATTAGGTGTCCAATTGAACTTTTTGGTCATGTGAGTTTACAGTACTATGTTGTGGTATTGTTTGGACTGTTGCGCGCAGTTTTAAACGGCTTTTGCGTTTAAAAGGTGTAGAACGAACTACGCTCTATCCCTAAATGGCCTCGTTGCTTTCACAACGAATTTTTCAGCTAGTACAACAAAAACGGCCAGTAATTGTAAAGTGCAACTTTTGCTTTGTAGCCACAAAAGGGATCCGTACTACCTATTTGCAAGCGTGCCATATTGTCGAAATAAACGAAAACGCAAGTCAAAAAATGGTCGTTGGTGGTATTAAAAATAGAAAACAAATTACAGTAAATGGAGTGCTGAAGCACAAGTTGATTATAATATGTCCAATTCGAATCAAGAGAAGAAACAACAGCAACTTGCAGTTTCTGGTATGTTTGTATTCCAATAAGATGTATCATAGTCCGTGGCTAACGTGTTCGTACAGTTATAGAAGCTCGAGGGCTATCTGGCAAGAAACAAGCCGGTGCGTACAAAAAAACCCAACTACGAGTAATTTTCGTTATAAACCCTTGCTCTAACACGATTTAGCGTCATGCAATCCATTTTGTGTAGTTACATGCGGTAAAATGCATTTTAGAACGAAGGTAGCTAATCAAACCAACAAACCCGTTTGGAAGCAGCGATTTTTCTTGTACGTATACACCAAGCCTCTCGTGGTTTGTCTTTCAAAGCAATCAATTCCAAAAGCGAGAAAATGTCAACTTGAAGAAAACAAAAAGCAGAGAATTGTTGCTTGCAAGAATTTATACTACAAGCCTTTTTTATGAACACCACCTTATTGCATGCGCTTGTAATAATTTTTACTGACTGGTTGTTATTTTTGTAGCGCTGAAGACCTTGCCAAAAAAGACCAAACTCTCCTCGTTTCTGTATGGAATGGCGAAAGTAATTTTATGGGTCAAATAGAGTGCGCTATTTCGGAATTACCGGTAGAAAACCCTGTTAAAGGATGGTACGAATTGCAAGGTCGGAATTTAGATGAGAAAGTAAGGGGTAAATTGCATCTGGAAGTGCTAATGAGCGATATGGTATGTATCGAGTGTTTATGAGCGCCAAACGGCCGTTTTTCGTGAAGTGTCACAAAATATCTTTTTTTTCTTTTATTCTCATTTTCTAACAGTCCAATTGTAGAGCGGTCGTAGTGCAGCGCGTAGCAAGGGTGTTACCATAGATACAGATGGTGGTGCTTATGGCACTAGTGGCGATGAAGGTAAATATTTTTCCTTTTTTTTTTTTTTTTTTGGAAAACTCTTTCGTAATTATTTTTGGCTTATTTGTTACGTAGCATCTGAAGGGGTTCAGGTTGCTTCTGCAGGTGGTACACCACGTAAAAGTAAAAAGAAATCAAAAAAAGATAAGAAAAAGTATAAACGTGGCAAGTCCAAAAGCAAGATCAAGAAATTGCGAATATTTAAACCTACAGGTATACCACTTATTTTTTTAACCCCTCATTTTTCGAATTACTTCTGTTTCTAACAAGAGTTTTTGTACAGAGTCCCAAACAGCTTCTACACGTTCACGTTCGCGTGCTTTCACAGCACCAACAGAGGGGTCTGCTAGAACTGGCACCAATAAAACTGCACATGCGGGTCACGATACTGATGGCGCAGGAGATACAACTGACGCTCATGAAGATTCTGATGATTCATCCTTCTCTGGCGATAAAACAAAAAAAGTAAAATATGACATGATGACACCTACTGCTCTTTCCGCGTACAAAGCCAAAGTTGATCAATTAGAACAACAACTCAAGGATCAGCGCTATTTATATGAAGAACAAAACCAATTAAAGGAAGAAAAAATAGCTAGGCTCACCACTGACCTAGAGAAGGAGCAACAACGTAACAACACCTTGAGTGTACGGATAGGATATTTTGTCAATGGCGTTATTTTTGCTTACGCAGTTCTGCTTAGAATAAGCTAGCACTTAAAGTGAAGCTCATCAGGGACTTAAAAAATCGTACAGAAGAGTTACGCACTGAAGTAGATGAAGTGAAGCGTACTAGCATACATATAAGACGTGATTCGCTGCGTAAAGCGTCTTTGCGAGGGTTAGTAATAACTAGTATTATTGGTTTGTAGTAAAAAAAAATATAACCGTTCGAGATAGGGTTCCACGTGATATCAACTCGTACTCGCAAGCTCATCCAGACTCAAGAATGTTACAAGAGCAGATTAAACGCGAACAAGAAACAACACGTAGTGTTGAAAAGCGATTGTTTGAAGTTATGGATAAGTACAATGCTCTAGTTGATATAACCAACGAAAAAGCGCGGCAAGAAAGCATGCTTATGGGTAAGGTTCTCAGCCTAGAGTCAGAGCTTTCCATTGTACGTATTTCACATTTATTTTTGTTTTGTTTTCTTTTTGTTTTTTTTTTGGGGTGTAATTTGTTGAGTTAGGCACGAGAAGAAATTGAAGGAACTAAATACAAGCTCTCAACCAAAGACAAAGAGCGCATACAAAAAATATTCGATGACGGGCAATTGGCGTTGCGCTCAGAGCTTGATGTGTCAAGAAAAGTACTTGGGCTTTTTGTTTTTTTTTGAAATAAAGCACCTCTATGGAACCCAGACTAACACACTATAGGCTCTAAGGCGTGAAGTAGCTTCTCTCCGAGCAGATACGCGTGAACCTGCAGCGCCTCGCGTTATTGTATCAGGGGCAAAACAACTGCGACCTAAATCTGGATTTGGTCCCACTGGTGGTATATCAGCTTATCACGTACACGCCATTTTATATACCGCTATTCGTTGCGTGTTAAACTAACATAGATGTGTTTATAGGATGGTAGTGTGAGCGATAGTGGTCGTGTGGTGCACTCTGAAAAGTATATTATGCACCTGAAACAACAACAAGAGACTCTCCAACAAAACTTGGAGTTTTTACTCAAAGAAAAGAATGAATTAGAGCATAAAAACGCTGGCATGTCAAATGAGTTGAAGCAATATAAGGTCATGGAGAGCGCTCGTTCTATGAAATCTGCTAATGGGAGTTTGTCTGATAGCATGCTAGATTCTGCACGGTACACTTTGTTTAATGAGCCTTAATGCTATACGCTTTTTTTTTTGGTTCTTAATTTTCTTGCTTAATCACGTTATAGTCCTGCAGATGTTCGCGGCCGTAAGCTAAAGGCTATACCTATAAAGAATGAAGATAAGCGCAACAGGGTAAAGAAGCGCTTGGGTATGGGTATCTCTGCTAAGAGTACGTGCAAAAACTAATCACTTAGTATTGTACAAGCTAATGGTTTGTGTTAGTTAAGCTTGGCAAGAAAAAGCCTAGTGTAAAACCTGATGAGTCAGTACCTTGGCGTAAAACTCCAGCTACGATTGAAGACGATGAGCCTATTCTGCGACAGGGTAATCGTGTTGATTGGGATGTTGTTAGAAATGAAGCAGTATGTGCTATGAATCCAAAATGTGTATCTAACATAATGTGCTTAGTCGTACTGGTCTGGTGATGATTTCAATGACAGTGATGCAGGTGGGTATAGTAGTGGAGGTGCTTTTTTGGTGCTGCCAAAAGCATCTGATGAAGCATTTTCAGAAGAGTTTTCAGGAAGTGAAGAATCTGAAGAAGATGGCCGACTTTATGGTCGGCGATAGGCTTCCTATGTAGTTGAGTACTTCACTTGTAATATTAGGGACTTTGTACAATAAAAAACACATGCTGCTAATGAGTTGTTTAATAATGGTACTAATAATAACATTGATAGTTGCATTATTTGTAAACAGTTGTAACAACTTTGGTTGTTAAACATAGCCTTAAATACAATTGCGTACACTTCCAAACCTTGCATTATTGTAGTTGCTGTTAAGTGAAAGTACACGAGAGTGTAAAAAAAAAGAAATAGCCAAAATAACCTTAAATGAAATATTAAAACTTGAACTATGTAACATTTATTTTCAATAATCTGCAGATTCATGGTATCCTAATGATAATTAGGGTTGTAAACCTAACCCTAGCCCTAATTTACATTAGGGCAACCAACCCTAACCCTAAATGTAGACTAGGGTATGTGCCCTAACCCTAATCGACATTAGGGCTAAATGATGGACATCTAGGGTTTAGGAGTATGTAATTTTTTTTTTCCATTTCACATGTTCTGACTTGTGTTATCTATTTTCGAAATTTTTTTGCACCAGTGCAGGTATTATTAACACTAATGTTGACCTGTCATTTATTGTTCTAGGTCAAAACCCTGATACTTTACAAAATCAGAAAAAAATCACTTTGATGTTTCACAGGCAACCATTTTTTGTAAATGTATTTTTCAAGTGTTTTTTTTATGTCCTTTGTGAAGATGGCTTTCCTGTTTTTTTCCTACTTTAATCTCTTTTTTTACCCTTTTTCACGTCTCAGTAGTTACACAAACAAAGTTTTTTGGAAATGCATCTTTCCAAATAGCATATGCGGTAACACAAGCAT
>JALMLS010000441.1:0-65247 GCA_038496445.1 Trichosphaerium sp. ATCC 40318 | reverse complement strand
TAATGTTGTAAATTGTGTGTCAAAGAAACAATCTTTGTAAAATTATAGGCATCAGGATCAGTGCCAGGTGTCTCGAGTAGCATTTGGAGGATAACAGGATTATCAACTGCTTTTGTAAGCAATGTTTTTGTGAAATGGCCATAACTCCTGCTCTATTTATTGTCTCTGAAGTATTTACATCACCACCTTTTGATAGACCAAGCTTCAAAAGGTCATAGTACTCGGAAGGTTTTCAAGCGTCAGAGACAAGATCTCTTGTAAAGCTGCTGTTCTTTTTGTCGGTTCCTTTTATCATAAACATAAAGGCATTGACGTCTGCATTGTATTTGAGGAGCATCGAAATTATTTCTATGTTTGGTATCGCTTCCTGGCAATTGACTTGTTCGTCTGTGCGTAACGCAACATGTATGAGCGTGTATCTGTAATTTTTAAAATTCAGTTAATTGTATGTTTATGAGAATGAGTTGTTGTTGTACTTTGGTCCTCTAGAATAAATAATAGTTTCATTGGGTTTGCGCCATCTTGAAGTAATTTTTCAACTGTTTCAATATCATTTGCCAGTACAGCTTTGTGTAGTTCTGATTTAGGCATAAGCATTATTGTTGTTTAGAAAGAAAAAAAATACGACGATAGTTAAGCCAGCGACCTTATGAAAACCACGTGGTCAACTGTAGATATGATAGATCTTTATCTGTAGGGCTGTGTGTATAACACTATTTTGGTGTTCTTTAGTAGCGAGCTCCCCGGCAATATGAGAATAACACGTGATACGAATTCTAATGTAACCACCATGATGGTGAACTACGTCTGATAAACATTCGCAAGCTTTGAGAAACTAGAAATTGAGATCGGCTGTTGGACGACGTAAAAAGTTGGACTTTAAGAGAAAGCTAGCCTTATGGTAACAAGTTTTGCTGATGTGATTGCGATCTAGCTACCTTGAAGCTTGTGATACTAAACTTATGCTTGCCATCAACAATTGCAGACCTTAGATTCACGCGTTCTTGTTGATCTACAATACCAAATTGGAGGAGAGAATACGTCTCACTCAGCTTCGATCCCCTGGATCACGTAGCCAGAGACCCTTCCCATTTATTAATTTGGAGTTATCTCTTGTACATATACAACAAATTACATAAATCAATTGAAACATTCAATCAATCAACACAAAAACTTTTTGAATCGTAATCTGCCCTTGTATAGAACTACTGATGTTGTTTTACAATACTACCGTACTTAAACAACTACGTCTCACTTATCAAACGCCAGTAAAATACTTCTTTATACTGTCACAAGTTTACAGTATCTTAACCACTATACGAACTTAACCTACACCAATAGTTTTATTTGAAATTGGCGTAGCAGGCCAACAAACTTAGTGTAATGGCTTCGTCGCTTTTGGGCATACCCACTGAACTTCACTATATCATTACATCTATTGATAACTCTGTTTTTGTAGTTTGGCCACTACTATGCAAGCAAACAGCAACGACATCTAGATTCTCATACGATTTGGTAAAAAACGGTGTTTTTAAAAAGTGGGACTTTCAACAGCTTGTAGAAGTACAATCTTTTACTATGGGCGTACGTGATGGTCTATGTACACAATGGCATAAGAATGGAACCAAAAAGAGCGAACTTGGGTTTAAAAACGGACAAAGAAGTGGCGTATCAAGGAAATGGTATCAAAACGGGCAACTCTATGAAGTTTGTTCCTACAACAATAATGTATTAGAAGGGGATTGTACTAAATGGTACGCTAGTGGCAAGGTGTACATGAAAAAGACATACAAAGAGGGTAAGGAAATAGGTAAATCCGAGTATTGGAATGAAGATGGTACAATTGAAAAAGCATACATTATTGATAAGAATAGAAAACGCACGTGGTTGCATTAAAAAAACAAGATAAGGCGTCAAAATAAATCGATGCTTTTTACACTATTTCCACACCTAGTTCCTCAACAGCAAGGAATGAATGCATAAGTCAATGCTGCTGTCAACCGTTTTTGTGTTTGTAATGAATCGAATCAATGTCATTAGAAAATAAAACAAGCGTGCCTAATCAACAAACAGTGGAGACTTCAAGTCCTGTATACGAGGGACACATATTGCCCTGGTGAATTTAAGCTCTTAAAAATGTTGTATGTGAGGTTGGAAAAAAGTTTGAGTGGCCAGTGACAGGTGGATTAACATTGAAGTATTTTTATTAATAGAACACTGACAAAGGTGTTTGAAAAATGTCTTTTCGCTTACAACCCTACCAATCTTCTTTGTAAAAAAGCCTTAGATATAACTCTAACACCAAGTGCATTTACTCCACGACAATTATGTAATGATATTGTATCAGCTTCTTTTGCAAGTGCTTCAACACCTTCATTGGTGACTTTTGTTTGACCTAAATAAATAGTATGAGCACCAACAAGAGCTTTTACGCCTCTATCTGTAACATTGGTTGCCGATAATCCTATAGTATGTACACCCGCAAGAGGTACAATACCAGAGTCAGTTATTTGATGACAATACTGAAGATTAATTGTATGAGCACCAGCTAAAGCTCTAACACCAAGATTTGTGATATTTTTACAATCTACCAACCAAATAGTGTGAACGCCAGAGAGCGATTTTAAACCTTCATCTGTTACTTCCGTTTCACTTAACTTTATACTATAAACACCAGAAAGACATTTAATACTATCATCAGTAGCATGAGTGTACTGTAAGTTAATTGTATGAACACCAGCCAATGATTTAATACCTTCATCTGTAATATTCTCACAGTCTTCTAAATCAATGGCATGTACACCAGAAAGCGATTTGATCCCAACATCACCTGCCTTTGTATACTTGAGACTTATAGTGTGAACACCTGATAGATAAGATATTCCCTTATCGGTTATTCTTGAGCACATTGACAAGTTTATTGTGTGAACACCTTGTAACGCTTGAATTCCTTTATCAGAAACAAAGGTATCCGACAAGTCAATATAATAAACTCCAGACAGATAGGATAAACCTTCATCTGTGATACGACGACAGTCACTGAGTTTTATTGTATGTACTCCAGATAACGCTTTAAACCCTTCACCTGTGATCGAATGACAACCGGATAAATCTATGCAATGTACTCCCAAGAGCGCAGATAGACCCTTATCTGTGATTCTACTAGCTCTCCTTAAAGCTATATTACGTACACCTGATAGTTTTAATAGTCTTCTGTTCGATATGGACGGGTAGCATGTTATTCTTGCCTTTGTGAGTAATCGTGGGTACAGTAAAAGTCTGTAAACGTCTGTCTTTGTTTTTAACCTTATGTAACGAGTTGAGATGTATTGGATGTGTTGATCGGCGATAATCGACAACAAACGACAAACACATGATATAGAGTCCATGTCTACGTCTAGATTGTAGCTAAGAATACGCACTAATAGTTCTATTGGAAGGTGTATGAGGGTGTCTACAGATTGCATTGTTTTGTATTTTTATCGAAATTTCAATGTGTGTCGACGCGTATTTCACGTGTGTTTAGTTGTTTTGTATGATTATCACGTGATATTATGCTACGTAAATCTTGTTTAAAAATCTGACCATTTCGGGGGTTCTAACTTACATAGGATGTATTTCTTTGCGTGTAGCACCCGCAAGAGTGGATCGTACTATCGTTATTCTATTCAGTGTCAGTTAATGTTAAATCCTTGAAGTTTGTTACGCCGCGGCACACTATGCAGCTTTGAAACGCGTTTTAAATAGATTCAAGACTCTGCTTTGACTGCATCCCACATATCTCTACCAAACCTAGTCTTTAACTATCGATCACAACAGAGGTACTCAATGTGAATACCTTTTTTAATTGTTTTCTACCCAATTTTCAGGCTTTTATCAATCGCCAGCCCGGTAACTTCATTTAGGAGTACCCCCTTTGTGTATGTTTTATTAATACATTGTTAAATATGTATTTTTATACTTGACGCATTGATAGTTGCACTGAAAGACCTTTGCATCTTACTGCAGGCTTTGAAACAAACTTTACGTCTTCTAGAATGCATCCAGGTGCAGGTGATATACGGAAGTGATAACACATCACTGCAGATAGTATTGCTAACTCTATAATAGCCAAATGCTGGCCTGGACAAATGCGGGGAACACCGCCAAACCCAAAGTACGGAGTGACTCCTAACAAGGTTAGATTTCTGTTTCTGTCTTTTTTGAAAAAAACGAAATGCAACGAGGTTGTTATCTTACCTGGGCTATTGTATCTATCTGGGTTGAAAATCTTAGCATCTACATAGTTAGTTTCATCTTGGTAACCAGATTGAGTATTAAGAATTACATTAGCGCCTGCAGGAATCTCAAACGCTACAGAAAAACCCACGTGTTAAAAAATATAAGGTAAGAAAAAAAAGAGAATTTTTGGCGAAAGTTTATAAGTCGTACTCCCATGTTTTGATTGTAATTTATATGGTTTTATCGGTTTTCTGAATAACAAGAGTATAGGTCCGTATAGACGAAGTACTTCTTTCACAAAGTTCAGGAGTTTTGTGTTATTCATAAAATCAGCGAAATCGGGATTTTCTTTCTTCATCATTGGTTCAACCTCGTTGTAGATGATGTCCTGAAACTCAGGATATTTGCACAAAACATACATCACAGAAACCATCACAGAAGCAGTTGTTTCAACTCCTGCAAGATAGATACCAAGAATATTAGACAAAATGCTTTCAGAAGTCCATATTTCTCCATCTTTTTCAACAAGCATTTCCTAAAAAAATTTAATTTGTTAGCTTCTGGTGTTGTATTTCGAGTACCTCTACTATATTTTGAGGTTTGTATCCAGGAATCTTTAGGTTATTTTCTGCTTTCTCCATGACTTGCTTAATGAAAGGAATGACAACATTGTCCATTGAATGCATAAAGGCTTTTTCCTCCTTGTTTTCAAGTTGTCAGAGACTGTTCCAAAAAGCCGTTTAATATTGGTACCTTTGGCACCAATAAAGGTATTTTCCAATAATCAAAAGCAAACGAGTCTCTTCTTACAAGAACAACCAATAATGCTCCAAAAGCATCAAGCAACTGACGCTCTTTCTGTTCATCTTTTTTTTTGAGATTTTCAAAATAATAAATACTATGAAAAGAGCTTACCTTCAAACTTGTCTATCTTAAAAAGTAATTGAGATATAACGCCAAGAGTCATTCTTGATGTAAACTTATAAGGATCAACTATACATTCACCGCTCTTTGCAAAGCTCTCAAGTTCATATGTCTGTGATGCAAGCACATGCAAAATCCCATCAAACTTGGATCTCAAGTATTTATTCGTAAAACCAGGGGCTACCAACTTTCTCATCACCTTCCAGTTATGACCCTTTTGAAGTCCCAAAGAAAGATCAAGCTTAAGTGACTAGTATCGATTCAGATCAAAAGCACGTGCGTGGTAAAAATCAAAAAACCAAAAAAAAAAAAGATACTTTCAAGCCGAACCTCCACTGCTCTTGGGTTTGACACTATGTCTGATATAAAGATGTTTTTATGCTTCAGTACAGTCCTCATATCTTCAAAATCAGAAATGAACACCATTTTCTTTCCAAACACGCTAACTTGATAAACATCTCCATATTTTTGCCGCCACTAACATAGAATGTCAAAAAAAAAATATCACGTGGGTTTTGATTGAAAATTGTTTTTTTAAACGTGCCTCTTCGAATAAATCAAGTCGGTTTTCAGGTGATTTTATTACATCTAATAAGCTACCAATAAGAGGATATCCTTTTGGTCCTGGAATATCTGTTTTACGTTGAAACAGCCAATACATGAATACAATAGCGCATACAGAGAAAATTATGGCCGTGTACAACATTCTACGTGCGATTATTAACTAACCGTGAACAAAGAAATACATGTGAAAGCTAGCTTATCTGTTGTGAATCGAAAACCTGTTGTGACAGGTTTTACATCACTCAGGTACCGCGTTTGCTAATGCATGTAGCTTAGTCGTTTAAAAACACGACAAAGTTTCTTAGGCTAGAACAACATTTCGAGATTTTGAATGCTTTTTTTTTTCAATTACTTTTTACAATGCCCATGTACGCATACTTCGCTGTTCTTAATTAGTAGGACGCTACAGTGGCTATTAATTTACATGAATCACAGTTCTTTCTCAGGTAATTGAAAGGGGAAATCGATAGCATAAGTAAGAAAATAACTTTTCGGAAATGTTCCTTCCCAGTGTTTATTTATTAATTTTCTCTATTTACAGTCACTATATTCATCAAAAATAACACAAACTAATTCCTATGTTTGATTGTGATATCACAAAGCTTGTCAAGAGTCAGTCCGTACGTTGTTCTTTGTAGGTTAACATTTTAGTTAAGATATCTTTAAATTCTTCTTTAGAAATAGTATCACACTCATAGATGTCAAAAACCTTAAGCTCAGGTAGTAACCAATGAATACCTTTTGCAGTAACACTACAGTTACTAATACGTAATATCTTAATACCTTTCAAAGGTATTATACCCTCATCAGTCAAGAATGAAGCACCTGACAAAACCAGTTCCGAGATACCAGCAAGTGCTGCTATATGTTCGTTTTTAATACCAATACTACTCACTGATAGGCCAATGTCCAATGTATGTATACCTGCTAGTGAAGCTATCCAACGACCAGAGTAGGTAGGCCTTGGATAAAAACCTAATCTAAGGGTGTGAACACCTTTGAAGTAGTTTTTCCTTTGCCATTGAAATCACATGATCCTTGAAGAATAACAGTATGTGCGCCACGGAATGCCTTCAGACTTTTGCCACTTATCAACCGACAAGATGTTATATTAATAGTGTGAACCCCTGTTAAGCATCGAACAATCTCGTCCGTGACACGTGATCCACTACCATAAGAAAAACGCACTTTTTTTAAACCAGTGAATAGAAATATAGGAGCCAAATCGTAAAATCTTATCATAGAATGACGTATGATAGCCTTACAAGGTATAATTTGCCTACAATTTTGTTCTGTAACTCTAACTGCGTAATAGCCAACATAATCGTGTATTATAGTAGAAAAAAGCCTACAACATTGTCCTGCAGTACAGCGAGTCTTATTTGATGCCATTTGAGTAAAAATAGCGCATAGCAGCTCTAGAGGCATGATATCAATAAGGCTAGAATCGTTTCCATTAGCGGCCATCTCAGGGTTGGTTTTGTTGTGACTTGGACTCTTATTGTTCAAGCAAAAGTCATATTAGCTGAATTCACATCGCGGATATTGATTTGACTTTGTGAGCAATGTTTACCAGCTAGCTCATGTATTAGTACAGCACTGTGTTAGGCGCTCTTAATAAGTGCTGTTGCTACTGTTAACTCCAGTTTGTGATCTGTTTTATTCATTCCCACGTGATCCTACAACACAAGATAAAATGATAAGGGATTGATAATTGATCTAGTAGTGCAGCAACCACCGTTAGACACATAAAGCACAGAAGCGCCAGTTAAAGCAGAACTTACTATTACAAAGTTCATCTGGACAATGATATAACCTCTAATAATTGTTGGGTCATAACAGAGGCACATTGAAATTGATGCACACAGCAACATTTACATCATCTTTTTAACATGTGCAAATAAAGAGTACAATAAGTAAAGGAAATGTTTATTTGTGCTACGGGATGCTTGTACATTGGAGCTACTTCTTGCTACCTTCAAGGTGGGCTATTTTGGCAAGTAGGGTAGTGACGGTTTGTGATAAGTTGATAATTTCTTGTTGCTGAGTTGAATTATCTTGCTTTAGGGTGTTGATAATTTGTGATAAGTTGGTAATTTCTTGTTGCTGGCTCGAATTATCTTGCTTTAGGGTGTTGATAATTTGAGATAAGTTGGCATTTTCTTTTTGATGGTGATTGACGTTTCTTTGTAAGATGATATTGTCTTGGTCTAAGCTGGCTATATCTTGTTGTTGCCTTGCATGTATATTCTCATGAAGTTCCTTCATATTTACGTTGATTTTCTTTAGTTTCTCGATTTCACATTGTGTTTTTTGTGAAGACTCTAGTTCGAGATTTACATTATTGGTACTTGATTGTTGGTCATCAGTTGTGTCCAAATCGCGGGCAGCCCACAATTTCCTGGTAAGTCAATAAGTAAGAACAAGAAAAGAAATAGATTACCTGCTACTATTGTGAAAATTTTCTTCATCATCTGAAAGATCATCGGAACCACCAACTAGCTCTGAAACTTTATCCCCTTTCTTTGGTTTTTTATCTCCTTTCTTGGTTTTTTTTGTTTTGATTCTTTTCTTACTCTGCTCTTTTGGTAGTAGTTTGAGAACATAGCGAGCAACAGCTTGAGTATCTGATTGCATAGCGTTAGTTTATGATCGTTACATTCTTCTTTGGGTGTACCTTGTCCGACAACAAGTTCATCATACACTGCACTAGTAACTTTATCTTCTGTGACAGGTCTACCTTTGTGATCAACCAATGTGTAATGACTTTGGTAGCCTGGTTTTATCGGTTGTCCTCTTAACTTGTCGGTTGGTTTTACCTTTTTTATAGTCATCAATTAATAAAGAACATGATAAACTTTTGTTAATGTACAGGGTATACGTTGCCAGGAGTGACAAGACTCAAAATAACTGTTTTTTCTTTGGTTCCTCCAGTGTCATATGAACACGCATATTTTATACTCCGCTATAGTGGAATCAGCAATGGAATGTGACTGTTTTTTGCATACTGTAAAATAGATGCCTTGACCATAGTATCCAGAATCCAAAGCACTCACAGTTCCAAAACCAGCCTTTACAATACTGTAAGCTGCTTTTTCACTTGTTCCGTGAACCATCAATATCACTGGTAACTAAACAGGTGTGAGAGTAAGATATCGTTGATGAACACCACCTGTCCTTCTGTATTGTCTTCTTTTAAATAGTCTGTATTGTATGTACTTTCATATTCCTGAGTGGGTATGGCATTGTATTTAATGAAAACGCTCTCTTTGTACTTTTTGTTGCCATCTTTTTTCCAATCTTGCTTTTTAAAAAATGCAGGCAGTTCTCTAAAATATGTAAGGACTAAATAAACTACAAAAAAACGTACTGATGCCTATGCTTTAGTATTTTGTTGGATCGACCAAAGTTTTCTGTCAAGATTTCATTGTAAACAAGAGTCGCTTCAACAATATTGTATTTGTCATAACCATGCATTTTTGACATATCTTGCTGTAGGATTTTCAATTCTCTGACAGCAACTTTGTCATTTTCATCAAGAAGATTTAATGTTCTATAGTGAGTCGCTTTTGTAATAATTCCTCTTTTCAAATAAATAAAGATACCCACAATGGCACATTGAACAGACGTACATGCTTTTAGATCTGTCCCAAGAATGTGCAAAATACAATTGTGGATTAAGATCCCATCCGTTTTCATGTTTTAATTCTTATATTTTTTAGTATTTGTAAGACAGTAACTTGTTGTACCTGTGATAAATGATAGATGATTGCGATATGTAAAAAACTGCCCATCCAGGTTTTTGTCCCATGTGTCATCAGGCATATCTCTAAAGATACCATGCATTAATAGGCCATCTTGTTTCCAAAATAATCCCTGATAAACCAGTTAGCTTAATGATTTGTGGTAAAGGTACATTATCATAGCTGTATCTGGCTATATAAATATAACCAATTAAATAACAAATGCCTTTTTCCATTGCCAGTTTAAAATAAGACCGTGTTGGCTAAATGTTGTATGATTAGTAAGAACTAACATATTGTTCCATAGTGGCATACCAAGTATGGAAGCCATTGCTTAATATGTTCAAAAAGCGTTTGTTTATCAGAAGCCAAGTATACGTTTGACAAACAAGATTTCCACATTACTTTGCATTCTTTACCACTTGGACAGTATTGTAAAAAAGTTACAAATGCTACAACAGATCCAAGAGCATTTGAAATTAGTTGCTTAAATAACAAAAAAAGTAAGTCTTGCCACATTGTGTTGTCTGGTGATATAACTACCAAAAAACAGTTAAGGCAAATAATGATGGTTTACTTTTTGATTGAGTACAGTACCCGAATTAGCATTGTTTCTATCTTCACCAACTGTGTAAATTTTTGCATAAGCATAGATTAACATTGACATGATTTTTTTGTCTCCTTTGTGTGCTAATCCTCTCTTGAGCAAACATGTTGTATCTTATATAATGACATTACCTGCACACATAAAAGCTGTGTTTCCATTAATATCAACAGCGTCAATATTTGCTCCAGTATTAATTAATAGTGATACAGTTTTATAATGTCCCATATTGGCTAAATAGTAATGTAAGCGAACATGTTTGTATCTCAATGCTATTACCTCCCCAAATCAAAGTTGTGTTTTCATCTTTATCAACAGCGTCAATATTTGCTCCAGCATTAATTAATAGTGATACAATTCCATAATGTCCCATTTTTGCTAAATAGTAATGTAAGCAAACATGTTTGTATCTCAATACTATTACCTCCCCTCATCAAAGCTGTGTTTCCATCTATTTCAACAGCGTCAACATTTGCTCCAGCATTAATTAATACTGATACAATTTCATAATGTCCCTTATTGGCTAAATAGTGATGTAAGCGAACATGTTTGTATCTCAATACTATTACCTGCCCTAATCAAAGCTGTGAATTCATATTTATCAACAGCCTCAATATTTGCTCCAGCCTTGATTAGCATTGATACAATTTTATCATGGTTTCTCCAAACTACATAGTAATGCTAGTAAACCCATGCTGTATTCCATATGTGGCATTACCTGCACTCATCAAAACTGTGTTTCCATCTTTATCAACAGTGTCAATATTTGCTCCAGCATTAATTAATACTGATACAGTTTCATAACATCCCATTTTGGCTAAATAGTAATGTGAGCAAACATGTTTGTATCTCAATGCTATTACCTGCCCTCATCAAACCTGTGTATCCATTTTTATCAACAGCCTCAATATTTGCCCCAGCATTAATTAATACTGATACAGTTTCATAACGTCCCTTACTGGCTAAATAGTAATGTGAGCAAACATGTTTGTATCTCAATGCTATTACCTGCTTGAATCAAAGCTGTGTATCCATTTTCATCAACAGCCTCAATATTTGCTCCAGCCTTGATTAACACTGATACAGTTTTATTATCTCCATTGTTTACTAATAGTGTGAGTGGTATCAAGTTGTATTTTGTATCTCAATGGTATTACCCGCCCTAATCAAAGCTGTGTTTCCATATTCATCAACAGCCTCAATATTTGCTCCAGCCTTAATTAGCATTGATACAATTTTATCATGATTTTCCCAAACTACATAGTAATGCTAGTAAACCCATGCTGTATTCCATATGTGGCATTACCTGCACTCATCAAAGCTGTGTTTCCATCTTCATCAACAGTGTCAATATTTGCTCCAGCATTAATTAATAGTGATACAATTCTATAATGTCCCATTTTGGCTAAATAGTAATGTAAGCGAACATGTTTGTATCTCAATGCTATTACCCGCATGAATCAAACCTGTGTTTCCATATTTATCAACAGCATCAATATTTGCTCCAGTATTAATTAATAGTGATACAGTTTCATATTGGTTCAATTCGGCTAAATAGTAATGTGAGCAAACATGTTTGTATCTCAATGCTATTACCTGCCCTCATCAAACCTGTGTTTCCATCTATTTCAACAGCCTCAATATTTGCTTCAGCATTGATTAATACTGATACAGTTTCATAATGTCCCTTACTGGCTAAATAGTGATGTAAGCGAACATGTTTGTATTCAATATGTATTACCTGCATAAATTAAAGCTGTGTATCCATATTCATCAACAGCCTCAATATTTGCTCCAGCCTTGATTAACACTGATACAGTTTTATTATCTCCATTGTTTACTAATAGTGTGAGTGGTATCAAGTTGTATTTTGTATCTCAATGGTATTACCCGCCCTAATCAAAGCTGTGTTTCCATATTCATCAACAGCCTCAATATTTGCTCCGGCCTTGATTAGCATTGATACAATTTTATAATCTTTTTTACAGGCTACATAGTAATGTTAGTAAACCCACGCTGTATTCCATATGTGACATTACCAGCATAAATTAAAGCTGTCTTTCTGCTAGAATTTACAACATCAACATTTATGTTCACTTTAATAAGCGATGAAACAATTTCTCCATAGCCATTTCTTACTACAACTGGTTAACTATGCTTACCACATATTGCATACCTGCAAAAAACCACACAAGTTCAATTGCGGTCAGTTCATTTTCGCAGATAATTGGATGCCACATATTCCACTCAACTATGAATAAATGTTATTGTTACCAACATTATAAAAAAAGCGTTATTTTCAACCATTTGGATCTTGAGTTTCTTCACGCTGTGGTTCTGCCATGACGTGTTGTCACTCTTGAAGTTATCGTAAAACAATATTAAGCGGCGTGACTTGACCTCCGGTTTTTCGTTGAACTGTTATTGTGCTCGCGTTACGGTTCTGGTTTTGTGCTTCTGATTAAAAAGAATGAGAGTCCAAAGGTAGTATCACGGTCTATTTTACTGATTTGTTACAGCAACACGATTATTTTCCTCCCGTTGTAGCTTTAACCAACTAATTAACGGATATTCGTATGTCCTACAAGATATTAATCCTGGTTTGTAGTATTTTCACAGTTACGCGCAGTTGTAGCGCAATCACTCTTCGCAGATTTACCCATTCCATTCCTCCTGTATTATTAAAAGGACGCGCAGTCGCAATAAAGAAGGTAGAATGTAGAAACACAAAAATATTCACGTAAAGTGTCTCGCGATACCTGCGTTAACGTAAGCGTACGTTACGAACCGGTTCCTTTTGTGCACGTGACAATATATCACGACATTCTTTTTTGAGTAGCTATTACTTCACGCCCAAAATATGGGTGGGTTGTCATAGATAAAAGCAGAGCTACTAAATGTATTGTGATGACTACAAAGCACGAGTTCAGTAAAATAGACAGAAAAACATGGCGGTGAGAAACTGTAGCAAAGCCAAAAAAGTTTTCCACGTGTTATTGAAGAAATAGAGAATTTTTCTCTAAGCAGTTGATGAAAAAGTAAAAAATGTGTCAGTAACACAGCAGTCAGCTACTCGCCTGAAACTGCCGTATATGATAGTTTAAGGTTTGTATTTCAACAGGAAGATCGAAACTGATATGCACAATAAGTACATTATACACAATTATCATAGAAAATATGTGCCGTGATCTTTTCAGCAAAAAAGGAACTTGTAATTCCTTATTTAAGAGCATCAACACCTTTTTCCGTCGAATGAATAGGCCAAATCCGCTTAAACAGTGATGTACTACTTATCCCTGAGGTTAGGTCAAACAACGCTGTTTATAAAACAATTTTGTTCACTATCTTATGCAACATCCCAAACAGCCAAAAATGATGTATTGTATTCAACATGCGCGTGTAGTATGTATGTGTCATTTTTGGCTGTTTGGGATGTTGCATAAGTTAGAAAGAGGAAAAACACTGTAAACATTTTTAGAAAAAGTGCCCTACAACAAATGAAAAGCGTTTAACTCGGTTTTATATCCCTAATCAAGATCAATAAGCGGAACTTGACGTTTTTAGCGGAGCCACAACTATCATTTTAGTGTGCACACTCAGGTTCAATGCAATAGTACTCTTTATACACTTTCAAGGTATAAATGATGAACAATAAAGACCTAGCGAGAAGATTTTCACATCTTACAATAACGTCATACCATAAAAACAGTAAAACGTATTTATTTTTTTACACGGCTACAGGTTTATATTACGCTCTCATACTTTCTGTGTAGATTCAAAGCATATAGTGCTTACACCATAGCACATTCAACTGCTTAGCGAAAAATTCTCTAAAACAAACTCAGCTAGTACAGCGAGAGTTTCATGCTACATAAGTTTAAAAGGTAAGACGAGTTTACGTGAGTAATACATACGTTGTTTAGTGTCATTCTTTTGGCGCCTGTACGCAAGCAAACGCGCAGTAACTTCGACTTTTTACCTCTCGCTCACAAGGGCCTTAAAACGCGTGCAAATAGTTTTAATAGGCTATCCTACGCAAGGAAAGTCTGTATAGGGACAGAAGCGTTTATCTGGATGGTTGCCATTGCAAAACGTTGTAAATACGTCAAAAACTTAGAACCTCCTCAGTACTTTACACGGTTTAGTAGCTCAATCAATTAGTTGGACTCAAAAGAAGAAACCACTTCCCGTTTTAGTGTCTACTCGTCAAAACAAGTAATTGCAACTTCTTTTTCTTGACTGCTATAGCAATGGCTGCAATACGTACTCTCTTAGCTCTCTTAGTTATTCTTGCTTGCATATCTGTTGCTTCAGGGTGTTTCAAGTTTTGGTGGCAGGAAGAAACACCAAAACAACGGTGTTTACGAGGATGTAGCTGTTCACGCATTCAGTGTTTAAAATATTCATCTCCTGAAGACGCCTATGCATGTCATACTTTGACCTGCGAAAGAAGTTGCAGACGACAATACGCAGTAATAAGGCGTAGACACCGATATTCTTAAATAAAAACTACAATTCCTGTATAATCCGCGTAAATAAGCACAAATGAGGTTATTATCTAATACAAAACAAGCTCCTACGCGCAATTAGTCCACTGGAGAACATGTTTGCCAAACGACCATAAAAAAAGAGCTTCTTGGCGTTCATCGGAATTCTGTTCGTTGTACAGGTATGTTTGGTGGTACACTAACGTTAGAAAGGTTCTTGCAGCGATATCATCAGAAATATGATTGTCAGACTAACCGGTAGAAGCGTTCTTCAAGACCACAAGAACGGGCTTCAGTTTAGACCAAAACAAAACCTGTTCAAAGTTGTTGGCAACTATTTTTAACAACAGAACGCAATGGACAGTAGTTGACGTTAGCACAGAGCTGGTTTTGCACGTGAAATTCTCTTACGAGTGTTAGTCCTACTAAAATAAATGTCGTATTATCAACTTGACATTTGCATGAAATAATGTCATAGCATAGCGAGCTTGAGAACTACGTAAGAGATTAACCATTGTCAATGATGGAGTCAACAAATCCTCTATTAAATGGCCCAATATAATAAAGCAAACACCAACATAAAAGGGTTCGACGTAGGTAGAAACAATGCCAACACAAAATTAATATGTTGATAGTTTTATTTTGAGTTTCAAATGACGCCATTTTTTACTGCAGCTCCTTTTAGATAGAACTCTTCATTGTCACAGTTAAACAAGATATCTAAAAAGATACAAAACTGACGTGTTGTAAAAGCCATGTTAACCTCTTTTCCAAGGTGAGGTGACATGACTTTGAAAACATCTTGTTGAAATTTCTGTATCCCTTCTAAACTAGTCTCATCGCAATCGTAAATTTTTTTATAGATTTCTTCACTATATTTTAGGCCATGCCTGTATATGGATAAAATGCGTATGTAGCTGTTTGAATAGCCTTTAGTCCAGTCTGTATAGCTGAAAGAGATACCCACTCTTTCATTTCCTTTTCCAATTGTTACATCAACATTCATATTGTATCCTTCATCATTCTGTACTTCTGTTTCATTTCTTTCTATAAATAAACAATCAGTGAAACACTTAATAACATGGTATCTTTAGTCACAATTTGTTTTACGTGGTTACTTTGTGTTAATCTGATGTTACATACCTACACTTTGGACTTGTACCAATTGTGTCAAAAGGAATAATTGGTTGATTTGTTCTTCACTAGTACAGTAATTGTCACCTTCATCGTCATCAGTGGGGTTCTTCAAAAACTCCCTCAAAGATGTTATCCACTTATCTAAACGAGAAAGGACCTGGTTGGTGTTTATCATTGTATCTACTTTACTCTTTAATGCTGATAGCACGTGCTCGTTAGCAACCTTGTTTGTTTTGATGTTTGGAAGCTCTAGCTCTTTGTTTAGGTCGAACATTGATTGTAACAGTTTTTCCGCATAAATATTGCCAACACGCTTTGATATCTCTTCAGAGAGCGATTCTACTGGTACTTGATACTTTGTTAGTTGTTCTATTAGTTTATCATCAGGTAGCGACTCCAGAGCGTTATTACAATACTGTGTTAACTTCCTTATCTTCTTGGGAGGTTCATTAATTGATAAAGATGCACTGCGCTTCATTTGGTTTGTTTGAAAAAAAAGCAAAAAAATACTAGTCAAACCACGTCGTAAGCAAGTATTCTAAACCAGCTAATGTAGAACTCTTCCAATAGCAGCAATTGCACTGAATAAAAAACGCAACAGATTAGAAAACAAGAATCAATTGTTTACAGAAATAATCATTGTAAAAAGAATGCCCTTCCAAACACGTGTTCAAACTTAGATATGTAAACGCACCAAAATAACATAGTGTCTTATTAGACTTCAAAACGTGTAGAGTTTTATGGAAATTGACAATTATACAAACAAATAGTGCAAGTCCGAAATGTGGACCCAAAAAGTCAATTTATACAGAGCTCATAGATTTTATTTCTGAATTATTAATTAAAATTCCAATCCGTATGCCTTTGCAATAAACTCCATCGGATGTGCTGTAACCATGTCATCACTTTTTGTTGTATTATCTTGTTTAAGTACACCTTCTTTGATATGATCAACCTAGACCAGATTCACATCAGCAAAAGTAACAAGAAAAACTTTAGTATTTCAAGTTCAAGATTCCCTTATTAATGTTGACGTACAGCGAGTGGACAATCAGACAAAACATAGACAGGGTCTTCCTTGTTATCTCTTTTTTTAAGAGATTTTATAACATTTCTAAATACAGGCTTGCCAACTTTATGTGCCGCTTTATGACCATGCTTTAAAAAAAAAGAGTAAGATAAATGCAACTTTTTGTTTTTGCAAATTCTTGTACCTCTGTTACGCCAAAACTTCCTCCATGGCCTGAACATCGTTCCACTGATGTTATATTTATATTATCAAACAATTTCAAAGCATCAAGAGCCTTGAATCCCATACCTAACGAGACAATTTGAACAACTTGTAAAATTTTTTGTTGAATACCTTGTGCCCTTGAGTGACAAGCGTGATGTAATGTTACATTAACTTTTTTTGCAAGCGGCTGTGTAGGTATAATACCTTCCTTCTTTTTTAATCTCAAGAGATACTCACAAGGGTCAAACGTGAATTTTGCAAGTTTTTGTATATTCTAAGAAAAAAATAAGAACACATGCACACAACAACAAAAGTCTTTTTAAAAATAACGCTGTACTTCATCATCTGGGAATAACATTGGCCATTCTTTTTTAAACATTAAGCAACAAGAAGCCACAGGAACAACAACATCATATCCTGGGTTAACATACCTAAACGTCAATGGTCAGAAAAAATATGGAACAAAAACAGCTTTGGTTGTTACTTTAATACAAGAATCTCTGCTATTTTTCTGGCTTTCTCTTCTACTTCAGCGATTTTACCACTCTCTAATTGTGGCATACCACAGCAACCAATATACTCGCTCTCAACACGAACACCATTATGTAACAGAACACGCATTGTAGCTATTGAAAAACTTAAAAAAACCAAAAAATATTAAATACCACTTAACACCACGTCAACTAAAAGCTAAGTAAAAAACACATACCTTTGCCAATATCAGGTTTGTTATTATTAACAACACATGTAGAATACATAACCACTTTCCGCTGTCCTGAGAGATTTTATCAGCAAAACAAGTTGAAAAAAATACACATTAAATTCAATCACTTTTTCGTACCATATGCAGGAGCCTCAGGATTAACATCCATTGGTTCAAGATAACTTGAAAATTGGTCGTCTTTTTTTAACATTTTAGGAACTTTGGCATCTTTATGAACACCTTAAAAAGACAATTAAAAAAAACTTGTATTCGATCTTTGTTCTGTTTTGTTGTAGCACCTACCAGCTATTTTACGTGCTAGAGGTTGATCTGCCATCCAGTTTACTAATGGTGCTCTTTTAGCTGCAAGCTTACCCATATAATCAGTGTCTGTCATCATCTTGTGAACGAAGCCTACACAACAATGGTCAGCCAAAGTAATCGATTTCGTTTTGTTTAACCTTCTGGTTTGAATTCAAGCTTTCTACTAACTCCTTCATTAACTCTAACCTCTCCATCGTGTCCGCTACCAGCACCAGATATCTATTACATTATTGTTAACGGTTATAGCTTGGCGTAGACTCAATGGTGGTTTGGTTTTGTTAAAAGAAGAAGAAAAAAAAGTTGGCAACTTCGGAACTCACCTTTTTGACATTGTATTCTGGTGGTATATAGTATCTGTTTAAAATCTTTTTATCATCTTTATTTTCAATAGCACGATATCGTAACATTAAACGTGGAAAGTCAACTAAAGGCAAAAAACAGACGTCAGAAAAATACAGCAAAAAAAATTACAAAGTGTTTTCAGTGAATTATTAATAACTACTTTTAAATGCCATGTACCATTTAATGGATGAGGTGGGACATAAGGACAAGTTGCTATAGAGCACATATCACATAAAGTACAATCATCAACAACTTTCTAATCACGAAGTATCGCCGTTAAAAAAATCCGAAATAATTTTTTTTTTCTTCAAAAATCAAAAAAAGTTTCAAACAAGAACTTGCCTTAAATTCCTTTGAGTCTACGCTATCAAGCTCTCCAGTCTTTGAATCATCGACAAGATCAAATAGAGTAGGGAAAGAGTCGCATAAGTTATAACAGAGTCGACAACCGTGACAAACGTCGAAAACACGCCGCATTTCCTTTTTAAGTTTTTTCGTCAGCGGAAAAACTCTGAAAGAGCGTTTATTACCTTCTCTAGGCTTTTTTCGTCGTAGTATTCGGGATCTGTCCAAGGAATATTGTGTCTGGACATAATTTAGCTCTAATAGTCCGGTACTGCGTAAATTAAGTATGTTCATGCGTGTACCGGAAGGTTTTTTGCGCTTCGGTACTTTTAAAGCTTTCTACTGGAGGTTCCGTTGCAAACGATCTCTTACCGCGTGATTTAGCGTTATTATACCGTACCGCGCGTTTTGGGACCGAAGCGACGTTAGCTACCGAAAAGAGTTTCATTATTGATTAAAACTATTGTAGATACTCCGATTATTATAGAGAATCGCTAAGAACGTTGTTATGCGAAAAAGCAGCCAAAAAAAAAGCCACAAGGCAACTTAAACCATCGTTTAAGTCAATACAAATTCAACCGATCAAAGTTGTCACAACAGCTAGACGAGGCGACAATTTTTTTGCGAAATAAGATGGACACAGTGTTTGTACCATTCTGTTAAACGGTTGGCACATGTTTTTTTGAAAACATTCAAGACAGACTTACAGCTAAGAGGCTTCATTTCCGTTTGTAGTTACATTCAAAGTTGATTGTTTCTTTGACTTTGACTGACTCTTCTTACGTTGTCTTTTAGCTTTTATAACTTCTTTCTTGCTTAAACCCATCTTAAAAGCAGTAACAATGACATCACCAGTAATAGCCAAAGCAGATGTTTTAAGTTGAAGAAGTACTTGTGAAAATCTTACAAGGAATCTATAATCAACCCATACTTCAAGTCCATCCTTTAATATCTTTATACATACAACCATAGAATCTCCAGGATTACATTTTATCTCAGGTTCAGTAATATCATCGCTTTAAAAAGAAGTTTAGATCTTCACAAAAAACACGTGAACAGTGCAATAATAGAATTAATTAAAAAAAAATGAACTTGCCTTTCATACTTGTTTCGAGCAAGGAAGGATTTACCATCCTTGAATCTGAATCAAAAGGATTAGAATACGTTAATTACTGATAGAAGAGAATTCTCTTACCTTGGAGAAAAGTGGTACAATACTTTTAAGAACGACATGAACTTAATATCAAATCCTTTGCTAAAAGAAAAAAATTAGCGAACGATTTCGAAACGTCCTGGTTACCTATCTTCTGGGATGATTACTTCAAAATTATATGCCATGTTCTAAGGATAAGTATGGTTACATATTAACTTTGCCAGTTGGAATGTGAAGTGCACCTCAATACGTTGTGACGGAAGAGAAATTATTGCGCTTCCTTCTCCAGGACCGACACCTTCAACACAAATTAATTCATTTGAACGTTACTGATTCTTCAACATACGCATCGGTGCATCGCAGGTATCATTTATTCTTGTAGCTGAACCTGTCAATGTGAATATTGCAACATCACAGTAGATTGCTATGAGTGATAAATAATTAGCAAAAAAAAATTTCTTTAGTTTTCTTTTCTTACTTGATCCTTGCCTTGTAATATCGACATCCTGTATTTTTAAGTTTCTCATAACATTACTTAATACTAGATGCAACCATATCAGCAAATAATAGTATATTCACACGTTGACAACCATCTCAAAACAGCCAACACAAAAAAAACGTTTTCAAAAAAAAAAAAGTGAACAAACCTTTGTCGTCCATCATCTGTATTTTAAATTTCTTAATAATGTCTGCAACATTGTCTATAATATTATCATAGATTATATATCTGAATACTTTCATATCTTCTTCTGTTTTATTTGTTTGTAAGAGCCACCGTAACGCTACTATCAAAATCTGAAAAAAAAAGTCAGGTCAAGTTTAGTTCCTCCAAACGGAAGACGTTCTTACTTTCTGCTCATTTATACGCAGGTAGTGGTTTGATATCACGTGTATAAGAGCATCTCTAGTAAAATTCTCCAAGTAATTAGACTCATACAGTTCATTCGACATAACTACAAATCAATGAGCTCGATCCAAAATAAAACGTTGAAAGTAAAAAAACAAAAAGAGTCCGTGCATTCAACAAAGGTTGATAAGATTTCTATCGTTTTCTCATCTTCTGCATTCAATGCGACCTTTTATACATTAATCATAACGAACCACATATAATGTAAAAACGCCGTACTTCGAGCATCCAAGGTATATTCTCAATTGTCAAAAAATCAGGAGTAACAAACTGTTCGCTTTGGTTAAAGTTAGCTCCAATCAACATCTAAATCGAATTTTAAAAGATAAATACGTACATAAGTAATGAGTGCATTGATTGCATCTGGAAAAACTCTGCAGCCTGTAAAAAAACCTGTTAAAATGACGCTTAAACGAAACGCTTTTTAAGGCAGCAACTGTACCAACACAGTGTGCCATAAAAATTTTCAAACAAGAATTTAGTACCGTACCCTAAGTAATTGCATCAATGGAAATTCTTGGTCACCTCTAAGAGTAATTCTACCGCTGTACATAAACTATAAAAAAATAAGAAACAACAACTCTCTGTGCCAAAAAAAAACCAAAACCACGTGTCAACACACGTGCATAATAGAAAATAATCAATACCTCTATAACTGCTTCAAATATACTTGGTGTAATCTAAAGCCGAGTTGAATAAAAAAACGAGATAAAAATGGATAAATGTTGTTGGTATATTTGTAACATTAGTTGCGTACTTCCTTCAATTCTACTGGTTCATTTGCTTCAGATGAAAGAATTAACATTGAAATAAATAAAATAATAACAAACCTGCATCTGCCTTACGCCATTTTTTAGAGAGCATTGCACGTAATGTCGGTGACCTAAACGGTATTTTCGTTTTTTTTTGCTGGCATTGACATAAACACCTACCTGCATGCTAGAACGCATCTATAACTCTGTTAGTACATGTATGGATGTATATTAACGTGCTTGTGTAATTCATAAATATTTTTACCAACAAGTACGCTGACATCTGTGTAAAGCCTATATAGACGCGTGTGAAGATCATTTTAACGGTTTATAAATTATTTTATACTAGCGACAGTTCTAAACTCGTACTTGTCTCTATATAACGCTGAAAAATCATCTCCTAGCTTTTTTTTCGTTCTAACGTTAAACAATATGCGCATTTCGACATTTTCAGCTTCTTTTAGCATTTACGAGCGTATTGAAAGACAAACACCTATTATAAGCTACCAATACCAAGTTTACACAATTTCGTTGCTTTTCGCAGAAGTTTTTGGCACTCAAAGCGTTAGTTAGTCGGTAAGGTCAAATCCTCTACTACAATGCTTCAATGAGCATGACAAAGGCTGTTTTAAATAAATTGCAGTTCTGTAACTACTCCGTTGCGACATTGAACATTTTGTAGCTTAAAGTTACTTCCAATGCCACCAACACAAGCTACAATTATACTATTCGTAGTATTGATAGAGTTTGATTGTTCTTTTAACGATAACTGACTAAA
This sequence comes from Trichosphaerium sp. ATCC 40318, assembly GCA_038496445.1. Taxonomy (NCBI): domain Eukaryota; phylum Discosea; class Flabellinia; family Trichosidae; genus Trichosphaerium; species Trichosphaerium sp. ATCC 40318. The sequence goes on along the minus strand of JALMLS010000441.1, from coordinate 43,029 downwards.
ATCGCCAATTAGGACTAGAGCATCTCCAATTATTACCTACGTTCTCTATGCGCGTAGTAGAACGCGAAACAGTATGCCTCACACGATAAAAGTGCACAAAAGACTTTGACAGCCAAATGACACCTTCCTGAAGTATTTTTGTCTCCAAGTCTTAACACTCTCTCAACGCATACAACACCTCATCAACATACAAACAAATAACAATGTCACATAAAACAGTGTCTCCGAATGAATTACAGTTTTTTAAAGACAACTCTCATATTGTAATGCGCGGACTCTTTAACGATAAACAAGTATGTGACTTACAACGCTGGACTACAGAGATTACAAATTGGCCAGAAGAAAAAGGAAAATGGATGCATTACTTTGAGGTATGTCTTAATCAATAGAAAACGCTTGTTATTAGCGTATAAGACACTTTGTAGACGTTTTTACATAAAAAGTCTTGTTTTGTAAATATTCCAAAATCGTTTGACAAAAAAAGTGTTAAGTCACGTTTTTTGATGTGTTTTTTAGAATACACCAAAGGGTGAGCGGTTATGTCGTACAGAAAACTTTGTAGATCATCATGAAGGTATGCGTCACATTGCAAATGAGATTTTGCGTAATATTGTTGGACAACTTCACGGCAGTGAGATGTACCTCTATAAAGAAAAGATTAACTATAAAATGCCTGGTAAGTCCAAAGAAAAATTGCATCTTTTTTTCTGTCAAGTTTTTTTAACAGTTTTTTGTTACAGGTGGTGGTGCCTTCCCTGATCATCAAGATATCCCCGCATATGTCTTGGCTGACTACTATATAACTGTTATGGTTCCTATCGATCCATGTACAGTCGAAAACGGGACAGTATGCTTCAGTGCTGGCAACTGGAAAGGTAAACGTTTGAGAATGAATGAGCGAAAGGAGGTACGCTTGAATATCCTTATTTGTGTCTCCTCTCACATCATGCCTTTCAGATTCATCCAGAAGTAGCCAAAAACCTTACATTTGAGCCTGTACTAGCGATGCCAGGTATTTTTATTTAAATCACGTGCAACTTTAAGCTGAAATGGCTGACATCTTTTTAGGTGACGTTGTTTTCTTTGATGCGTTTATTCCACATCGAAGTGATATCAACAAAACAAATAGTCCAAGACGTGCTTACTTCTTTACATTTAATGCCGCATCAGGTACTACCATCTAACAATTTCAAAGAAAAGTAAGGCTATTTCTTTACTAACATCACACTTTTTTTTTAGCTGGTGATTTACATAGTGCGTACTACTCAGACAAGAGAGAAAACTACCCTCAGCGTATTGAAAAGATACCCGGTAAAGATTACTCAAAGGGAGCTGCTATTTATAATATCGCTACACCTATTGTTGGACCAGATATTCCATCAGCATAAGCACAAAAAAAAACAAAGGAAAAAAAAAAAACTTCTTTTTACTTTTTTGTTGTATAAGACATGTACAAATGTGACGTATAAACTTTTTATGTTACGCAATCGCTCCTCGAACACCTTTTGTCTAAATAATAGGCTCAAGGCGGGCTATACAAGGCACACACTTGCGATCTGAAAACCATCTTTTCAAGATTGTACCCACAGCAACGCTCCTTTACCTCGTATTAGATCAAGGTGCCTTGGCCTCAAGAAACAACATTTCTGTACCTTGCTATTTTGACAGTGTAAATACGTATTTTACTGGCGTTTGATGAATGAGAGGTAGTTGTTTAAGTACGTTAGAATCGTAAAACAATCAGCAAGTAGCAGTTGTATACAACCCCAGGTTACGATTCAAATATCCTTATTGTTTGTCATGTTTTGATGGATTGAATACTTCAATTGATTTATGTTGTATATGTACATGTGATATGGGAATCGAAGCTTAGTGAGACGTATTCTCTCCTCCAATCTGGTATTGTAGATCAACAAGAACACGTGAGTCTAGTAAAAAAAAGAGGATAACTCTATTGTCGTTGGCAACAAGTACGCATTCCCTTCTCTCAGTCCACAGTACACCGTTTGTTGATTTTCGGTAGTGCAATGATTTAGTACTACAGAACTTGTAAAAGTTGTGAATATTTTTTTAATCGATAATCTGCACAATTCCGTACCAGATTCGCAAACATCATCTGCGACTATCTTGGCCAAGATACTTTGAAATCCATCTACTAACACCAGAACACAAAGTGGCAGGCTGCGTCTTTGAATGATACAAGAGAAAACTCTGAAACTTTCGTATATGATACTTGCATGACGCCTCACGTGACAGGAATGATTGTGCAAATCTGACTTTCAGCTTGAAACCTTGTTGTCAATAATCAATTGTACGGGATCAGGGTTATAATATTTAAGCTCTGTTTTTAAGACTGTTTGTTGAATATTACTAACACTTTAAAATTTGCTCTAGTGTAATTATTCACTTTATTTTGTTTCTACAAAAAAATTGCTCAGTCTTTTAGCTCTTTGTATAGTAATGGATCTTTCTCTGCTTTAGTACTCTTACTCTGCTTGCATCTTAATATTTCGAAGATAATAATAGCAACAACAAATGTGAACAAAACACCACCAAGGAGGTATAACCTGAAAACAGTGTCAACAACTTGAAAGACTAAACTAAGAACCAAAAAACTGTTTTGTCGGTACAACTGACGTACCATAGATTACGACCTTGGTCTTCCTTAAGTAGCTCTACTATTCCAGAGAACATTTGAGGAATAGCAGCAAAAAGCATGAATCGTCCAACTGTGTACACGTGTTAGAAAAGAAATAAGAATATTCAAAACAACTTCTTACGCCATCTATGTTTTTGTTCCCATAATAAGCGTAGCAATCCTTTGCTTCCATCTTCTGCTGGGTGTGGTCTAAGAAAAGTATGTTAATACATTGATATAAAGCTTGAGTTTCAGCGTACTTGATCAACGCTATTAAGATCTGAACGGCACCCAAGACAGTAATAACAAGACCCAAAGGTTTGTGAAACTTAGATATTCCACCCCAAAATTGAGTTCCTATTTAATTGTTAGCGTATCAAAGCTCACTTAGCTCTATTCTGTACCTTTGTTATCAACAATTGAGTACACAACAATAGCAAAAGCTGCAAGAGATAGTACAAATCCAGCAATTTGAAGAGGTCTAATAAGAATAAGAACCACAAGAAATACGAATTTATCATCAACCTGTGAATTGCCCACCAGTATGGAAAGTTGCAAACTTTGCCTTTGGCAAATTTCAAGTATCGTGCTGCCATCCATCCAAGAGGAATCATCAAACCCCATGCCAAGAACATGAGAACTCCATGAGACACTTAAAAGTAATATAAGCGAAGATGAGTGAATAACAATAGCATACATAGCAAACTATCAATAGGCGCTTTGCTTCCAGAAAGAGTACCAGCACCATGATCTTGTGGGCCTAGACTACCGTTTAGAGCCATTATTGTGTAAGTTTAGGTACGTACTATGTTGTGCTGGTGCAATACTACTTGCACGAAGGTTGCCAAAGGCAATGACAACATCAGAAGAAGCGCTAATTGTTTTATCTTCAAAAAAACGCTTAGTTAGACAGAATCACGTGATAAAAAACTGTTATACCATTGTTGTATTTTGTCTTTAGTGTGACTTCAACGGATGTAACACCATTGGATTTAGTTACTGACGAAGAGATGATATTAAAGACACCAGGTTTCTCAACAACACCAGCTTCATTTAAAGCGTTTAAGGCAAATGTCTTTCGAAGAAAAACAGTTAGAACTGTGAGCACACCAGCTGTGAATATATTACCTTCAAGATACCGTTGCCTTCTACTACACAACCAACTAATGCTAGAGAACCTACCATACGTGCAGGAGAGGTATCAGCAAATCCAAGAGCAACATATTCTGCAAAACGCAGTTAGAAAAATGCGTCAAGTTTTCTTTTGTTTCCGGACCTCCTGGTGCAGAAAACGAGATTTTAATCTCGTCTCCTTTTATTTCATTACTTTGTCTGAACCCACGAACACCCAAGAAATCTTCTCCAGAGGCAGCAGTGGTAGGTGGAACAGTAGTAGGTGGAGCAAAACTGAGTTTTCCTTTTGAACGATCTTCATGATATTGAGGTTGCCCTTCTTTTACTTGTCCATGTGCGACAAGAACATCAACACCCTCAGCAACAGTAATACCTATAAAAAATGAGATAATGGACAACAATATTATGTTCTAAAAAAACACGTGACTTACTGTCATTCTTTGCGACAAATGTTCTTTCCATCGAAAACCAAAGTGTTGTTACATTCAATGAATCAGTTGTAACTCCAGATTCAATAAAAGTGATTGGTGACTCTGGATCTATTTTTGCTGATAATTCTGGGTGTTTGTCATCGTAAGCCAACAGATCCCAAGCCTTTTTAGTGTCAGTACCGTGTACAATAACAAAAAACTGAATGCACAAGAATTTGAGGTTTTACCTTGACATTCTTGGTGTTGTTATCTTTACCAACGAACCCTATAATAGCTACAGCTGGAACCATGTTTCCAAATCCAAAAGCAATACCAATATAACCTAACAAAACAATAAACTTTCAAAAAAAAACATATGTGTTTTTGACTTTTTGGAGTGACGGGATACCTGCGGTTGGTACTGTAAGTGTGACGGCGATTTCATTTTCCGACAACTCAAACCTTGCAGTTAAACCTGTTACGCCCAGGTAGTCTGTGAATGTTGGCGAATTAATTGGCTCAAAAGGCTTTGTCGGAGCAACAGTAGTTGGTGCTGATGGTATTGTTGGTGCTTCTGTTGTTGGTGTAATGCACTTATTCGCCTCATTTGGATCACAAGTACTACAATTACATAATACTACAGGTGTAGCGCCAGCTCCAGAGCCTAGGGAAGAACAAAAATGTTAAAACGTAGGTACCAAAAAAAATCAACGAAAGAAGTTTCACGAAATTTTGAGAATCTCACTTTTAGCTCGCTTAAACAAGTCACAACTTTCTCATTTTTTTTTTTCATTATGAAAATGATATTTATAAAATAACCAAAAGCACATTATTGGTTGTGACAAAAAAAAAACAACATAGCGGAACGCCAAATTAGTACAAAAAACGAATTCCTAGTTTTTTTTGAATCAAAAAAAAACAGTGTCGTACTGAGAGTTAGTATGTTATTATAACGGTCAGTGTGGTATCCAAGCTCTGGTGTGTCCCTAAAAGCAAATAACCAGCCTTGTTGTGTCGTTATCTGCTCAGTAGTGTAGTTTTGAGTGTATGTCATAGTCACAAACTCGGGATCTTTGGTAACTACGTTATGTGAGTCTAAACCGAAACAGGGAGTTCGTTTTCGCGTACAAGTCCCGTTTGTGAACGTATTCGTTGTGTTGGTTGCACCGTGATCATCATCCGTTTCAAACAAGTCGTAGGTACCAATAGTAATGTTGTCTTCCTTCTGGAAGCCTTTAAACGCGTTTTAGTATACATTTGTACCAAAATAGTGCTCGGTACCAATTGTAGCGATTGCGCCGTTCATTGTTGCGTTTAAGATCTCATTACCAGCTGTAGGGTTCAATGCGAGTGCTAGGTATCCTTGTGCTTTCCCAACAATGGCTATATCAACGCTTTCGCCTCTAACTGTCCAAAAAACCCAGAATCTACCACTATCCGTTGATGGGTCATGAGAAAAGTCGTAGCGTTCTTCAAAGTTCTTCAAAGTATCTAGAAGCGACGTATTGCATACTGCTATTGAGCACAAAACCAGTAAAACTAGTTTGTGTTGTTGCATTGTACTAATTAGAGCGTTTTAACCAAAAAAGGCAGAAGTGGTTTTAAGTCAACTACAAGGAATTTTGTATTTCTCCGTCCCAAAGTGTACATACTTATACACTGGAAATTCACTCAATGGATTCTGGTATATTTAGTGGACGTAAATTTGACTGCATTGTAGAGAACAATTCTCCGTGAGTTGCCTATTTTCGGCATCCACTTAAATATTTCCTAGTCTTTGCAGCAAAAAAGCCGAATATTGGTTCGCGCGTTTCCTGTCATTAGAGCACTTGTTACAAAGAAAGCTTGCACAGTTTTCGGCTTTTTGGCCTTTCGCTCACAACGCTCCGAAACGCATACAAATAATCGAGCTTGGATCTTCTAAGCTTGTAAAGCCCATACAGAGGCGGAAACGATTAAATGGATGTCGACATGCTGGCTTTTGACTTGAAAAAACACTATCTTTATTTAACATTACTCACATTAGTAAGCACGTGACTTACTATCGTATACAATATCCCTTAAAAATTGGACCGCTTGCTGCAGACTCTCACAGGGCTGCCTGTGTTCATGACATCCGAAATACTACGTCGGTAACCAAAAAAGCGACTTTAAACAATATCTAACCAAGGTACTAACCAATAGCCGTCTATTAGAATACCTAACCAATAGCCACACAAAAACGCACGTGCAAGGATCCACCTCACTCCAGTAGCGAGTACACTTTTGACAAGGCTGTTTATAGAGATGACATCAGCACTGGGATTAGTACTTGCAAAATGGTATTTAATGTAGTTCACACTTAACACCATACTATTTTAAGTTTGCACGTTGAACTTGTAAGACTTTTTCTTTAGTTATTATTTTGTTACCGGAGCTTTGCCTACGTAGAACTATTGACGCACCAGTAGTTTGATAGTTAATCCCTTAACGTACGTACAATATTACGTAAAAAGCATTCAAAACAGCTCGCATTGGTAGTACACTGCACGTACTATTATATACGCGTACAAGACCCGGAGTAGTGACATTACACAAAACCGTAGTTATCTTTCGTTTTTCTGGCTGTGTATTACGTATTAGCGGCGCATGTAATATCATGTAGCCCAAAGACGTAAAAAACAATATTTTGACCTGAAATAGCGCTATTTTGTGGTAGCGCTAAGCCTGATTTTTCGAGATGGTTTGTGAACGTAGGTAGCTCGTTTGTGCAACTCTGCGAGCTATACCATTAGTATACCCATATGGAGTAAATTATGTGAGCATACGAGCAAAAAGTCACGTGCTTGCTACTAATCGGGAGTGGGCCTACAAAGTAGGCTTTTTAGTGTTAAAATAAAATAGCGCTATTTCAGGTTAAAATCCTTTTGATTATTTTCTGAAATACACGTGTCGTTTCACCTTCAATTTACGAATATTCCCTTATTCTTTTCTAGGTATTATCACTTTATATTGTACACTCAAGTGTAACTGTTAAATCAAGTTACATAACTTTCAACAACAAAAAAGAAAATGGAAACAAATTCAACAAAGAGCTTGGCTTTTACTGTACTTGATCTTCCATGTGAAATTCAAACATATTTCTGCACGTTCAACATTGAAGCATTCACAAAATTCCATACACTCTCAAAAAGAGCAGCAATCAATACACATTTTGATGCAACACTACAAAGAAAAGGACAATGGATAGGGTGGTATAAAAGTGGAAAAGTATGTATTAAACAATATAGGACAGGTCCATGTAAAGTTTGGTATGAGAATGGAAATATCAAGCTACAATGTATGATGATAAATGGAAAGAAAAAAGGTGAACAAAAAGAGTTCTATGAAAATGGACAACTACAATTTCAAAGCATGTGGGTTGATGGTAAATGTCATGGTAAAGAAAACGCTTGGTATGAAAGTGGACAGCTCAAGGCACAAATCATGTGGGTTGATGATAAACAACATGGTGAACAAAAAGAGTGGTATGAAAATGGACAACTCGAGTCACAAAGCATGTGGGTTGATGGTAAATGTCATGGTAAAGAAAAAGCTTGGTATGAAAGTGGACAGCTCGAGGCACAAATCATGTGGGTTGATAATAAACAACATGGTGAACAAAAAGAGTGGTATGAAAATGGACAACTACAATTTCAAAGCATGTGGGTTGATGGTAAATGTCATGGTAAAGAAAACGCTTGGTATGAAAGTGGACAGCTCGAGGCAACAAGCATGTGGATTGATGATAAGCAACATGGTGAAACAAAAGAGTGGTATGTAAATGGACAGCTCAAGTCACAAAGCATGTGGGTTGATGGTAAATGTCATGGTGAACAAAAAGAGTGGTATGAAAATGGACAACTCGGGTCACAAAGCATGTGGGTTGATGGTAAATGCCATGGTAAAAAAACAGATTGGTATGAAAGTGGACAGCTCGAGGAAATAAGCATGTGGGTTGATGATAAAAAACATGGCGAAAAGAAAGAGTGGCATGAAAGTGGAAAACTTAGTGCACAAAGCATGTGGATTGATGATATACAATATGGTGAAATGAAAGAGTGGTATGCAAATGGGCAACTAAAGATACAAAGCATGTGGGTTGATGATAAAAAACATGGTGAAATGAAAGAGTGGTATGAAAATGGGCAACTAAAGATACAAAGCATGTGGGTTGATGGTAAACTTCATGGCGAAAAAAAGGTTTGGCATGAAACAGGACGATTAGTGAATCAAACCACATGGTTTGATGGTGTACAAACAAAAAAAAATCGATTTGTATACAAAACATGTGGGTTGACGATAAAAAACATGGAGAAATGAAAGAGTGGTATATATAGATGGGCAACTAAGATACAAAGCATGTGGGTTGATGGTAAACTTCACTATATACTATGCCCTCCTTTTCTTCTCCCCCGAAAGATAATTCGGCTAGGAGGATTTGACATGAAATAACACTATTTTGTGTTAACGCTACTCCTGATTTTTTGGGACAGCTTGTGAACATAGTTAGCCTTTTGCAACTCTATAGCTATACCATTAGCGTATCGTTGTGGATTTCTTCACTTGAGCATTCCAACAGAAAATCACGTGTGATACTAATCTGGAGCGGCTATGTTACAATAAAATAGCGTTATTTCAGCAAATCCAAAGTAGAAAGGAAATACACAAAAAAAAACAATCTACTTTAATTGTTTTTTTCAAGTGAAATTATCAAACGATAAACGATAAATGATTGAATATGTTTGAAACTGGCACCCTTAAGGTACACGATTTCAAATAAAAAACCAGTTGAATATGATTGAAAACCGTCATCCTAAAGATACGATTTCAAACAATAAATATTGTGTTTAGTTCGATTTGGTGAATACGTGAACTATTGACATAAAATTAGAGAACAATGCAACTTACATGGATACTCAAGGAGGTGAATGGGCTTTCAAGCAATGATAGCCGGGCCACTACAAGCTTAATACTTACAACTTAAAAATACTCTAAGGTGTAAGAACATCTTGAGCCTACAGTATTACAACATGCAGTTTGCCTCTAGAAACCTACAACCGCTTGCAAGTGTACAAACGATATAAAAACAAATACGGAGTTACAATTTTATTGGCGTTCATGAACGTTGTGTCACAAGTAGTTGTCTTTACAGTAAATTAAACGAGCGTTCGATTTACACACACAGCTCTTAGTTACGCACAGCTGCAGGATCATAGACAGGTATTTTATGTACCGATTTGTTAAGTTCATCTGAAGTTAGTAAATGAAGGACTTGTTCTCCGTTTATGTTATAATCCCGTAGAGTCGAAGAGTCGTTTCCTAAGACCTTCCCAGCCATTATCAAGCGCTGAATGTCCTTTTCAATACCTATTTAAAGCGTTAGAGGCGTAATGTGCCTAATTATCGTTTAATACGCACCAGTTTTGTTTAAAATCATATCTTTTAGCATATCTAAGGTCGTCGTATGCTCTACCTCCAAAGTTACAAACCCGGTTTGTGTTGGCTGTTTTATGTATATTAGCATGCTTGGTGTACTCTATGTGGACAGTATTGTCTATAAGCTACGTTTAATTGCCACAAATTGCACTTCCGTTAAGTGAATGCGCTGTGCCAAATTAGCTTGGAATGCCAACGACCGAATTTAGGTTAAATGCTTTTTGTAACCTCCAAAGTCAGGGTTGTTATCAACACAAAAGCTCTTAGAAAACTGACTTTCAACTTTGGAGTTGTGACCCAGATTATTACTTATTTAACAATCCATTTCCAAACCTCATGTTTTGTTAGAAGTACTATTGTCAAGTCATGTCAAGTTAACGACATAAATCTGTAACTGTTCCTTACTCAACAAAAAAAATACATGTGCAATGAGACCGTACTACAATTTTGAAAAAAAATGGAACAATAAGTCTGTTGTGGGTTTCCATTTTGAGAAAAGAAAAAAAAAAACTGAAGCGTTAACTTGACTTGACAATTGTTTATCCTTTTTGGACTTGAGGGAAAGAAATTGTCCTTATCAATACCAGGAAAATCAAAAACATTTGGGCAGCATCGCTTTCTTGAGAGTTTCGAGAAAAGCACGAAATTTGATTTTGCTATTACTGGTTAAAAGAAATCTTTGTGTCACCTTGTAACCATCTTACACTTCAAAAACTATTTTGAACATGACAATCAAAGCAGTAGTTATCAAATCTCACTTCAACAATTCCGGAAATAGTGTTCAAGAGTTGAAGTGTTGGTAATAAAGTACACAAAAAGGTGAACTAAATGTGAAATATAATCATAAACTTCAAGCAGTTTATCAATGTACTGAACATAGAAATGTGGAGCAATACAACTTCAATAGGCTGAAGATACTAGTTTGTTTGGTTAATTCAGCAATAGGCAATGCCGATTAGCAAGCAACCTCCTGGCACCAAATTCACTTCTTCATTCCCAGACACTAGTAGCATGTAACTATGTTAAATCTAGAAACTGTTTTAATATCACGTGATAGCGAAGTGGTGCTCTACTTTTTTGATGCATAAAGTCATCTAGGAGATGTAAAAAAAAAGTATACAAGGATTGGCCTTGAAACTGGCCCATAGATGTATTTAGTCTCAGAATGCAATAGCAAGAAGCAACTTTTAGGTTTTTTGTTTGATTTAGTTATGCCGCCCTTAAAGTTGCTTTACATTGCCTGTCCCTGCGGTAAGCATGCTAATGAAAGAAAAGAAAAAAAAAGGAAAACTTGTGAAATGTTAATTAAAAGAAGAAAAAGGATTTTATTAATTACAACAACCCCCTTGTGTGAACCAGCGAAACCCTACATATAGAATAGAAAGTAAGTTATTAAAGGACACTACATATGTACCGTTCTGCAAGCCATCGTCCCTTATCGCCCAAAGCCAACCTGTGAAACCTACCTAATGATTACATCTACTGCACCCATCCTGTGCATCCACATCCCATTGTACCTACCCTATTGTGAGTTACACCTACTGCCCTGTAATCTGTTCCTTTGTCATCTCAACACGTGTTAAACTCGGTCAACCAGTGAAAACTGACCCAGCTGGCATGTGCTAAGAGGATGAAGAACAGACTACAGTCCAGATACCACCACAGTCGTATAATGAGCAGTAGGTGTAACAATCCCAATAGCCATCCATCCTGTGAATCCTGCCTAACGCACCATCCTATGAATCTATACCCCACCTTGTACCTACCTATTGTAAGCCAAGTTGCGAAGGTAGAACAGTTAGTAAATACACTTTTAAACATCCAATAAACACGTACTTATGCTAAGCCACCACTTGCACCCAAATCTGTATCCCTTTGCCAACATCTCTTAGCCAACCTGCACAGAAGTTACCATCAATTACACCACAACTTACCCTCATGTTTATAGTTAATGCCAATAATAGAACCACCTGACATCTACATCTGCTCACAAGATGAGCACCTAAAACTGCATAACCCTGGATCAATTGGCTATACACACCTTCATCATTAGTGTGTATAGCGCAGTTAGTTAGCAAATGAACTTGCACCTCCTCATTGAACCCCTACATCTTGTGTGCTAGTACCTAAAACTGCATATCCCTGGATCAATTAGCTATACACACCTTCATCAATAGTGTGTATAGCGCAGCTAAGTTAGCAAATGAACTAACTCCGACATCTTGTGTGCTAGTACCTAAAACTGCATATCCCTGGATCAATTAGCTATACACACCTTCATCAATAGTGTGTATAGCGCAGTTAGTTAGCAAATGAACTTGCACCTCCTCATTGAACACCGACATCTTGCGTGCTAGTACCTAAAACTGCATTCCCTGGATCAATTGGCTATACACACCTTCATCATTAGTGTGTATAGCGCAGCTAGTTAGCAAATGAACTTGTACCTCCTCATTGAACCCCTACATCTTGTATTTGACCTAAACGCCAGTAAGCAGTACGGGCTGTACCTTTGTCCAAGTGTGATCCTCCCATCCTTTAGTGCGCTACTATGGTATAAAATAAAGGTTAGTCATACATCCATAAGGGCTTCACTACATACCTTTTGTAATGCCCAACCATTTCCGTCTTGTTTTGCTAGATGAGTTAGAAGGTGTACCACTACCTAAACGTACTTGGGTTGACTGCCTTTTCCTTTAATCTGCCATTGCCATTCAGACCAGCCACATCTATTACCCAAGTACTAGAACTCGTCTTTCCTTTAGGTGTTACCTAGATGTGTTACACAGCGTATGAATTACCTTTCCTCTCAAGTACTCGGCTGGTCCCTTTCCTTGTCGAGGTTGAAGCTGTAACACTTGCATGCTCATGTTGATGTACTTGGCTTGAGTGCCTTTCCGTCAATTGAGTCAATGCATCACATCTGTTACCCACCCAAGTACTAGAACTTGTCTTTCCTTTAGGTGTTCCCTAGACGTGTCATACAGTTTCTTGAATTACTTAGTTGGAATCATTGATTCCTTTCATCCACCCAGGCATGTTACATTTGTACATGCTAAGGACTGTAATGATGTGTTACAATATCTCGATTAGTATTTCTACACCTCCTTGATGGGAAGTGTTATAATACTAGAAGAGATAATAACTTTCATACACAGGTAGTTTAGTTGTTGCCCACTGAGGACTTCAATACATACCTTGTGTAAATGCATACCTGGCTTAGCACCCGATTAGCATTTCTACACCTCCTTGAAGAAGTGTTATAATGCTAGAAGAAGTGATCCAAGTTAGCGCACACTGTGTATTAGCTCCAGAACTCGATTAACATTTCTACACCTGCTATGGGTGTTATAATGTTAGAAGAGAACAAAGGTCAGTTATATGTTCATATGGTTTGTTGTAGCCCATTAAGGACTTTAACACATACCTTGTGTAATGTTAACCATGTGACTTGCACATTGGTGTAACATTGCTCAGAACTCGATTAGCATTTCTACACTTTTCCTTTTTTGGGATGTGTGTTATAATGCTAGAAGAGAACAAGAGCATTGGTGCTTTCAAATGTTGCCTACTAAGGGCATCACTCTTGACACATTGGTGTCTTTCCTCCATAAGTACTTGGACAAGTGCCGTTCCTTGTGGGTAAAAGTTGTAGCACCCCTACATCACAAAAGATGTTGAGGCAACTGATGGCATGCACCTGTTAGGGTACTATGTCTGTAACCCAGAACTCGATTAACATTTCTACACCTGCTATGGGTGTTATAATGATAGAAGAGAACAGTTACAACACAACCAAATATTTGGTTGTGGTAAAGTGTGTAGAGTACAGTGTGCTCATCCCCACCAAGGTACTTAAGACATGTCTTGTTCCCAAGGAGGCTAAATGCATTGAATGTAGTCTCTGCAGGTTGGTGGTCCTGCAACGTCAAATTTGAACCATTTGTTCACCATACTGCAGTAAGCAGCTGTGGTGTACAGAATAGAAGTATTCGACAATGCATGATGTAGTTACATCATCACATCTTTCAAGCTGCAGATCGATTAACACTGCCTATGCTATGTTTTTAACGCATTTTTCATAGGGGTTACGTGATAGAAGACCTGACAACAGGGATAAGAGAAGCGACTTCTAGGGCACACCACACAAAAATTCTTTGTACCTGCCTTTTTTGGCAGAATTTTAGTTTTTTTGGATTGGTGCCTCAAAGTGCTTTCTTCTTTTATGCTATATTAGGCTACACGGTTGTAAGACTGGAGGTCTATAGCGAAAATATTCAGTTTTCAAGGCACCTAGAACACCGTTGTAACTATCGTAGCTATCTACATACCCGTTGTGTGCTGAGGTTGTCGGTTTGAAAAAAAAACCTCCAACACGATTATTGGTTTGTTGTTTCTGTGCTTTGGGGCGCCTTTTCGTTGTTGAAAGTGTACAAATAATTACTCGTTGAACCTAATACGCTCTTAAAAGAGCCGTCACTGTATTTTATTGCGTCCACGCGTATTGAATATAAATAGAAATAGTATCAAAAATCCAACCGTTTTTTTTTAACCAAAACTGCCTTTATTTATCTGTATCGCATTTACATACGTTTGCGTGTTGTTTTCCGAGACCTATTCGGCGTTTTCAGCGTTCCCCTCCACGACGAATTTCCATGACCTTCGAAAGAAAAAAAAAATCCACAGATCCAATCTCGTTTCTTGTTGCACGCTATAAATGCACATCTTTTCTTCGGTTAAAAACACCTTAGACAGCGATAATTTATTACTGGTATTAGTACTAAAGTTTTCATTAGGCACCGATAAATATCCGAGGAGACGCATACGGTTCAGGAATATTTTTTCCGGTCCACGATTGGCTGATATTGTCAAAAAGTCAGACCATTTCTAGAATCCCGGAATCGTCTCATTCCGAACCTATACGTCCCAAGACTTACACGGAGTAGAATTTTAGTCTGGTGAATTGTTTCAAATATAAACTGACAAATCACAACCGTGAACGAAAACAAGATTCTGGTTCAAATACAACTTTTTTTTTTTGGTTCATACACTACTTTTACAAATGGATTATTTTATCACGTGGCATTAACTCAAGTCTTCAAATTCAGATTTTTTAATATACCCACCAATACTTGTATCCATTTCTAGGAGCAAAAAACATAAGTTACTAGCAAGCAAGCAAAGAGATTTAATAAAAACTTCTGCGCAAAAAAAAAAAAAAAAAGCTTACCATCTAAAATCTCTTCATCATACTCAAGTGCACCTTCTTGGTTATGTGCGCCATTAGGAATAGTAACAAAAGGTTTAAGTGTATCAACAACACTCTTAAAAGAAGGTCTATCCTTAGGGTCCTCAGCCCAGCAGTCTGTAATCAACTTTGCAACAACATTTGTCGCATACGTTGATACTTTTGGCCTCTCCTTTCTCTCCAAAGCCATAACAAGCTGATGAATAGTCATGCCAAACCAAGGTGTTTGCAATGTATGCATCTCTTGGACCAACAATCCATAAGAGTAAACATCAGCCTTGACTCCATAGGAATCCTTTTTAATGACCTCTGGCGCCATGTACGCTAAAAAAAAGCAAAAGTCTCAGTTACACCTCCTTTCTAATGAATAATAAATCTTTTCCAACGTACCCATTGCTCCAGATACTCCACTTTGTGCATATCGTTGATCAGGATCTAGTACAAACAGTTTTAGAAGTAATAAAAAAAAAGTTGAAAAAAAAACTGAGTTTTGTTTTTAAACGTACCAAGGACTTTACTCAATCCGAAATCGGCGACCTTGGCGCAAAATCTAGTCAACTATAACAATATACTTAGCACAAGAGATTTACAGGATGTATAAAAAGGAGAAAGGATGTACCAATACATTCCCTGAATTTAAGTCGCGATGTAAAACTTTACAGTGATGCAAATAGTTTAGTGCCAGAGCAATATCAAAAGCGTATCCAGCTATCTTCTCTTGAGAAGGTGGTGTATCAATAGAACGTAAATATTCTCGTAAAGATCCTCCCTCACAGAACTAGGCAACAAAATCAAAAATCAAAAAATCAAAGCTCGTTCGTTGAAAAACTGCGAAATAAAACGAAAGATATTTATGTGGAAAGGGGAAAAAAAAGTTGGATTTCATGAAACAAAAAATGTCAAAGTCACGTGTTGATAATCAACTTTTTTGTTTCCTTTTTGAAGGCATTGCCTCTACCCTATTTTCTTACCTCAAATAGTATGTACTTTGTATCAGTATCCATGCTGGCGCCAATAAAGAGAACAATATTAGGATGACGCAATTTACAAATATTGCGTATTTCAGCAGCAAACATCTCTTCTGAACTCTTGCTCTTGTGCTCAAGTCTATCAATAGATTTACAAGCAACTCGAAGACCCCTCCAGTTTGATCTATAGACTTTACCAAAAAATCCCTAAAGACAAGAAAAACAAACCAATTAACAACCACACCTTCAAAAAAAAACAAAAAAATTTCAAAAAAAAAAAGTAAATTAAACTTACTGAGCCTATACATTCTCCAAGTTCTATCTCTTTGCAAGGGATCTTGCACTTATCATCAAGCTCTGTATATATACTCTTTACATTGATACGGCCTTGGTTTTGTTGTTTCGGTTTATTGTTTTGTTGCGTTGGCAGAGCACTAACTGTTAAGCTCTTTCCGCATACGTCTATGGCCAATGCTAGGTCTATAAAATAATATCATGTGTTAGAATATCGTGTTAGTACGTTGCGCACTTACCATTATCATCATCCAGGTTTATCCAATCATCGTCATGTTTATAATTGAAAGAATGCAAAGGTTTACCAAACTTTAATGCAAGCGCTTCTTGAAGGCTAGCAAGATCATTCTTATACTCGAACATTATCGCACGTGTTTCCTTTTTACCACTTCTTAGACTACATTTTACCATAATTCTAGGTCCCATCGATGGGCTACCTCCTAATACAATTACATGAACACGAACCCACATTGTTTAAGTTTTTTTTTTTTTTTGGTTTTTTTTGAAACAAAAACGACGTACTTGGTGTTTCTGGGCTATTATCGGTTTTGATAAACGATATATTTTTAAGTTGGAGTGTATAATGTGTATTGTGACTATTAACATGTAATGTATCATCAACTATAGCCAGTATGCACCTTTAAGAAAATAATAAGAATTTGTTGTCATGATTTGTTGTGATGCGATTTTCTTTTGAAGTCAATAGACGTACTGCATAGGATCGTCGACTGGTAATGAGTATGTTCTCCATGTATTAGATGGAATATGGTAACTACAAAGATTTGCTTCTAAGTTTATCATAAACAAAGTGCTAGCAGCCAAACAGAAAGGCCTGAAGCAATTGCTTATCCTAATAAAGAAAAGAATGTCAACATCAAAAATTATATTTTTGTGACAAGCTCTCACAGACACTCACCTAAAGTTTTTTGGTATAAGATCTTGTCGTCTTAATATACTGGTTTTTGATATATTCCTCCACAACAATGACTTTAAATCCAAACACCACACATCTAAGCATAATCATTTAAAATTGCACGTTCATACAAAAAAAAGATTCAAGAAACCCTACTCACCATTGAATATATGATATCCGTCATAACCACCAATGATGTATAGTTTATCCCCCACGACAACAGAAGAATGTTGTGAACTAAATAGGGTTTGAGAGTTAGAGTAAAGGGAACAAATCGAAAACAAAGCGAAAGCCTAAATTATAAAAAAAAAAAGGTTTACCGAGGTGCAGGTGGAGTTCCATTAGTCTCTACCACTCTCCATGTAATACATGCACTTCCATCATTTGTAATTTCTAATGAGAATTCTACCAAATCGTTGTAGTAATCGTAAGGACCACCATTACAGAACATGCCTCCAAAAGCGTACATCTATAATAAATAAATTATAAGTTCTTTTAATTAATTCAAAACATAAATTGTTGTCTCATTGTTACCTTATCATTATATGACACAGCGCTATGGAACGCTCTAAAATGAAGACAAGGTAATGCGCTATCAATGAGAATAGGTAACCACGTGTGAGAGGACAGATCAAACGCGAATAAATCGCAGAAATTGCACTTGCTGTTGAACCCTCCATGTCTTCAAAAAAAAAAAAAAAGAAATCAGCTGTGCACGTATATTATTTCTTCACGTACCCTACTGCATACTTCCCTTGTAAGAGCGCGATTGACATGCCCCATCTGTGGCAAGGTACGCAATCTCTTTTAGCAGCCCTTCTAGAGCTCTTAACCCTCACGCTAGACCATTTTGACGTTTTCAAGTCAAAAAGGAACGGTTCTAGGTCTGTTGTCTGCCGTTTTGTCCCAGAGAATACGTAGAGTTTTCCCTTGTACTCTACAGCACCAGAGCCCCACTAAATACGTAAAGTAAGAACAAACGGTTTAATTGTGATAAAGTTTTTTGTAAGTCGGTCACACGCCTGGTTTTTATCAATTTATGGCACTCAGACGGTTTGTAGATTAAATTGTCAATTTTAAACAAAATCATACTTTAACTGGTGACTCGCCATGTATAGCACGCGTTTCCCACGAGATATTGGCCAAGGCAGCCGGTTCATACCGTCCA
Organism: Trichosphaerium sp. ATCC 40318; assembly: GCA_038496445.1. Taxonomy (NCBI): domain Eukaryota; phylum Discosea; class Flabellinia; family Trichosidae; genus Trichosphaerium; species Trichosphaerium sp. ATCC 40318. The sequence continues at coordinate 24,799 of JALMLS010000441.1, read as the reverse complement.
GCCAAACTTTTATTGTTAGAATCCTACTTTTTAACACTTTTCGTACGACAGCGCTGGCTCCTTCATGTACTTCCTACTTCGAGACATACTAGACGAATGACACTCGACTTAACCAAACAAACGTTGACTTTAAATCCACTACCCTTTTTCATCTGTTCATGACGTTCTATCATACTAGAAAGTGTCCTTACCACGAGCTCCACAAACCTTGTAAGCGAGTAGTCAACAACAAAATTAATCTGAAAGGTTAAGTGTCTACTCTGATCACCGATTCTACAAAAAAACAAAAGGCTTTGGTTTATGATACAGGTACTTTTATTTACAGTTTTAGTTTACAGATGTAGGTGGAACTTTAGGTATTTCTAATATTGATGGTAGGTAAGGATGGGCGTCTAAACCATTAGTTTTGGGAGTGGTGGAGGGAGTAGAGTTATTTCCGTTGGCGCCTAGATCTTTTCTCTTGAAGATGTCTTGTGAAGGCAGAGGCTTTAGTAGCTTCTTTGACAGTTGATTTTGCCTCTTTTACTGTCTTCGCCGCTTTCTTAAAGGACTGTTGGCGTAACTTCTTCAACTTTGCAAGTTTGGCATTGAACTGTTCTACCGTTATCAGGTGCCTCTTCGACGTCTTCGGTGTCGTTTTGCGGCCTGTCTTTGAGTCTGGTGGGTTGTTTTCTGTTCGGCTGTCGGTAGTGTTATTAGCCGCCTCCGCTTCGCGCTGTGCGTTCTCTCGTTGTTGTGCTTGTGCTCGAGCAAGGATGTAAGCTCTTCCGTGTCGTGGACGTTGTCGTTGTCCTGTAATAGCCGATCGGATGGAGCCAAGAGTTGCAACAATAAATTTAAGCATTTGAGGTTGTATTGGGGTACTTTTAGAGTATTACTGATCATGACCATTCCTTATACGAGAAAACTGCCCAAAATATAAACTCTGTCACTTTTATCGAACTTTAGAACACCCATAAACAGCGTATCTACTTGTGTACCATATATTCCGAGCATTCAATTCTTTAAAAACTGCGTTAGAAGTCATTTAGAACCAAAATTGTCAGTTAACACCTAAATATTAGTCAGAAAGTACACTAGAACGCTTGTACGTAAATACCTTTATAGTTTTCGACATAATTGAGCCTATGCAGTATCTAAATTTAACGTGTAGCGTGCAACAAGCTTATACCTACGTGAAAAGAGCATTAAACAAACTAGAACATCAGAGTTGACAAAAACTATGACGTTAATTCGGACTGTCGCGTAAAATCTTCGCTCCAAATGAACAACACGCTGCATTGACGCTCAACCCCTATTTTGCTCCAAACCGCACCACATCCCACAGAAAATTCTAATCGCTTGAAGCAACTGACATTTAACGTAGAGCGTGAAATATGATGTGTTTGCAGCAATTAGGTAAAGGTCTCGTGCTATGAATCGTATCCTTGGACAATACCAGTCGTATGCACTTAGAAGCACTTCATACTCATTATCGTCTATGTAGCTATAGTAAGTAACACGAAAAGTGAACAAAATGGAGTTTTCAATTATCATGCGCGTATGAAAGTGCAATTGCAACTAACAAACAGCTTATGTGCGTTTTTTAATACTAAAGAGTTTTTTGTTTGTTGCACCTGGTTTGAGCACTAATTTTGCGTAAGAGTTTCTATGTGCACTCCAAATAAATTGAAGGCGCTTGTATTGAACGGTACTCGAGTTTTTGATCAAAAACTGTAAATGTAATTCTGGATAGGTACCGATAGCGTTTTTATAGTAGCAATGTTATCAGCGCGTAAAGTGCACACCCAAAGCTGTGTCAGGCGGTTTTCAATTTTCTAGATAACACAGTGTTCATCTTTGCTCTAACTAGTAAATTAGTTGCTTTAATAAGCGTTTAGACTCCACAAACAAAAATCGTATCCTCGTACCTCCAAGCCTTTCCCAGTGGTGAAAAAGATGCACAGACGCGAATGCGACTTCTCTACGCTGCTTTTTCTACCTCATAAATTCATCCTTGGCTGTCTTCTTTTCTTGCTAACCCAAGACTGCCATTACTACCTCACTTGATGATTGAGGTTAAAAATAACGACGTGCTGCAGTTTCGGTCGTATTCCTGGTGCGTTTGAACTTAAATAGGAACAACTCTTTAAGCCAAGCTTTAAAGTGCCACAAATGCTGAGGAGAGCGTCAATGGTGATGCGCCATATCCAGGCACAGCCACAAACTAGAGCGCACAGGTATTGTACCAACAAGAAGCCCACTTCATCATCCGTTGTACGAAATAAGCTACAAGACGCCGTTAATTTGTCCCAAGTTAAATAATAAACCAGAAGAGACGATTTTTGCAAAGATTGTCAGTAAGGAAATGAAGGCTGACATTGTATACGAAGATGACGTGCGTTTATACTACAGAAGTGATTTAAACGTTAACGTCAACAGATGGCACTTGCATTCAATGATATTAACCCCACAGCACCCCACCACATCCTAGTAATACCAAAAAAGCCTATAGGAGGTACCAAAAGCGTGTTTAGTGCATTAAATCAATGTAACTTTAAAAAAAGGAATGTCGGCTTTGACAAGTGATGACAAGACCATAATTGGTCATTGCATGTACGTACTTTTTTATTAAGCTTCTGTGATTACTAAAACAAATATGAAACAGGTTTGTAGCATCGCAAGTCGCCAAAACGAAAGGTACAAACTACGACAGCTGACTCTTAAAAAAATTGACACGTTTTTTTTTTTCAGGGTTGGACAAAACAGGTTATCGCACTGGTACGTTTACTTTATACTTCACTTGAGATAATAATAGTTGTCAATAACACGTGACTAATATAAAATTTATCAAGTTGTGAATGATGGTCCTGATGGACAGCAGACTGTTAGATGGTTCCATATTCATGTCATTGGAGGACGTAAGATGTCTTGGCCTCCTGGATAAAATATCATCAAGAGACTCGATCATAATCAATAAACACAGGTTTGATACATTATTTCAGTTATTTATTTACTATATTTACAATAATATGACCGACCTACAGAGGAGCAAGTATGTGAAATCAGTTATGTTTTTTCGAAAAAAGTTACAGTTTTTTACAAGACACAACTCGACATTGTCTTATAAATTTGTGTCCATAACTCTATTTTAGATGTTAATCTATCTACAGCATCACTAGAAAGTATATCTTTTTCAATATCAGTGCTTTTGTAGTCGTGAAGTAGCTCCCTGCGGAAAAACTTAAACACTTGCTAACAAAAAAAAAGTATTGAAAAAAAAAACAGATGACTTACGTTCTGTCTACTACACTTGGTTGTGATGACTTTTGTTTATCCCATATCTCGTCTAGCGTTTTATATAACGAAGATAACTCTTTAGAAATCAATGACAGTGTTTTAATGTAATTAGAAGACAAGCTACTCAACAAATGCCTAAAAAACTGTTAAGAACCTTTTTGTGGAAAAAAACAAGAAAAAGTATTGTTGCCCATGGCCTCTTTTTTGTACCTTGCGCATTTATGCCTCTGTTTAAGTATTCTTGCAATAACTGTTTTAACGTTATTTGAAGAAGATTTGATATTTGCAGCCATTTTAGCAGCTGATTGCCAGACTTTTGAAGTTGAATCAGAATTTTGTTTTTGACAAACAATATTAGCTTGCTGACAACAAAACTCACTGACAGATAAAAAAATATCTGTAGTATTATCATCACCTTGTCCTCCATACAACGCTTGCAACATCTATAACCAAAAAAAACGTCAACAAATTTTTCTATAATAATCACGTGATCGAAAAAAAAAAAAACGAACACAACATTACCCCTAATTTTGAAGAAATACCAATAGATATACATGTACGAAATGACATTAAAAACCTTGTATCTTCATTCTTCTTATCAAAATCTAAAATATCAAGACGCTCTTGTTCCACATCTACAAAAAAAAAACAGAGTCAATAAACACTCTCAATCTCAAGCTCTTTGTTCTGAAAAAACAAATTTGAACCTTACCGTCGCAAAGTGACTTTAGATCTTGCTTACTAAAGCTTGAAAATACGTCTTTATCAGGAAGATACACTTTGACTTCTGTCAAATTTATATGCTTTGTTTTGGATCTCTTTGCATCACGTGTAATATCGCAATCTTTATCTGGAGTATCAGAACGTTTTCTCTTAGCACCTCTCTTGTCTTCAGTGCTTTCATCAATACCTTGAGGCTTGGGCAAATCTACAAACAGGCCAACTCAGTTTGTATGAAATTTTTTTACTTTCAAAGGTCGTACTGTTCTTGTTTGGCTCTGTTTGTCCCAAATCGGCGTTAGTTGTTGCAAGGTTAATCTTTGGAGCAAGGAGTGACTGTAGGAGTGCGTGTTCATCCTTTTTGTACTGTATGTAGCCTGTTTCAGAGATTCTTCTCTGTATGATGCGCTGCGCGTATTGGTTAGCTATTGGGGTATTTAAATAGCCAATAATGTAGTTACCACGGTTTTCGAAGACGTTGGCGCCAATGATGGTAATTTAAGCGCATTGCGCGTCTTTATATTGACGACACTCGGAAAACCGCATTTCCTGCACCTACCTTTTACGCAAAAGGTTAATACTTTTAAATCCTCTCTTATATTGTCCTTACCACACCCCTCAATTATTTCTACCAAAGAAAAGCAATTATCGCAAGCTGTAACTGCTTTTTTGCACACCGAACTAAACGCTGTTAGAATACCGATAAAAATCGTCTGTACCATAGCAGTGTGCGGCAGCTCGTTGTTGCACTCGAACGTAGTTCTATCAAAGGTGAACGAACGCCATCACTCGCCCAGCAACCAATATGTGGGCAGCCGAATTTTGTTGTATGCGCCGTAGACATTTGGGCATCCCCTGACGTTTGACACGCTGACTTAACAAATTCAATGATGTCATCACACGTATTACCTTTAAACAGCTTCATTGACCCCCAATTCGTTGATGGATTACTATTCTAAGCGTTACAATACGAGTCAAGAATGTTCCAATTTTAAACGAACTCTCCAACATGACATCTGAAGCAACAGCTCTTAAACAGTTAAAACAAAAGATCTCTTCAGCGAAAAAACCATTTGTTGAGGTTAACAACTGTAAAGACCAAGACGATCACTTTGATCGCTTTCTAAAGCAGAAGGACTACGATGTAGACGGTGCTTATTCAAAGGTTAGATACCGGACAATATAACATTGCTAAAACCCGTAGTTAAAACGTTACTATGCGTGGTTAGCGTCTGGTGAAGTTGAAAACCTTCTAAAAGCAGATTTGAGCGCACAAATCAAAACTAAAAAAGTACTATTGATGGGAAACGATCTAGAGGTATTTTTACTCGTTTTTAATGTATAAACTAACGTTTACCAATACAGGGTAGACCAATCATGTTGATTAGAGCAAAAAACCACTTACCTGGAGAGTTTGAGAGAGAACAAACAATACAGCTGGTTCTATCCGTTTGTTTGGCCATGACAGTGCACATGTCAAAGGATGTAAGCCAAGTACTCATAATATGCGACATGAAAGGGTAAGAAGGTATTCAACAGCGTATATTCTACTAACAACGCATAGTTTCGGTCTAAAAAACAAAGATCAAGGTATTTTGAAGGATGTATCAGCTGTAGTCGCAAAATACTTCCCACAGGTATCTCTACGCGTAGGGAAATAGTATAACACAACTTTTAGCGTGTCTATAAGATACTTGTTATAAATTCTCCGTTTATTGTTTCAACACTTTGGTATGGTACGTCAAAAGGAAAAAAAAGCCAATGTCAAAGAAATTTTTGTTTGAACAACACACGCCTTGTCATATCGCTAAACAGGTTTTTTATCATTAGCTATCAAACCATTGGTACCAGCAAAGGTAAGTATACGTACGGAGAATGGTTACAGTCACTGGTAGAAACGTCACTATCAACAATTGGAATTTCTTGAAAAAAGTAGTTTGTGTCACCTTTTTCAAATTGTGACGTTTTTAAATGTTTCTCGTGAACATTCTCTGATACCAAAATATTACATCTGTAATTACTTACTCTTGTTGTTGTAGTACAAGCAAATGATTAATTTTTTGGCAAAGCCAAAAGAGTTACAAAAATACGTTTCTAAAAAAGTACGTCAATGTTTTTTTACATTTTTTCTACGTCGTTGCCTTGTCACAAAATAAAACCAAATTTTTTAACATGTGTCGCTGTCTGACATACTGTGTTAGGAACTAGTAACTGAATTTGGTGGAAAGTTGCTTTTAGATGAAGATGAATGGGTTGAGAACACACTCAAAGCAATTACAAAACGAGAAGAAAAGATGACACATTTGTATCATTTCTGTCGCCTTTTCAAAGGCGAAGAAGTACCTGAAGTTGAGATAAACAAGCTTGCTGGTGCTAGCGAAGTAACAGCAGAATTCCATGACTCTGCTTGAAAATAAGAAACTTTTTGAACAAAATCAACGTGTTTGACTTTTAAAAGCTTAAAATCGCTTAATAAAGTAAACTCAGGTAATTTACCGGGTGATAACCGCATGTTAAAGAGATATGCAACGTATTTGCGGTATTGGTTGTGACATTGCTCAGATAAGTAGAATTGAGAGGGTTTCTAAGCGTTATGGCGATCGTTTCGTGCGTAAGGTGCTACATAGCGCAGAACAAGCTTCGTTTCAGCAGAGAAAATCTGTTTCTGAACAAAAAGCGACCCAGTACCTCGCATCAAGGTACTTACGCGTATATCTCTGCGTTGATCTTATGTAAAACAAAGATGGGCTGCCAAAGAAGCAGTATGGAAGGCAATCAGTCCAACAGATCGCATAGCGTTCCCTGAGATTAATATCGTAAAATCAGAGTCAGGTAACGCCGTTAACTTTTTTTTGAGCAACGAACGTCACTTCGCTAATTGGTGCATAGGAAAGCCTCAAGTTATATTTGAAGGTGCAACTGAGCGAATTGTGCGTAAAATGAACATTGAACAAATACACCTGTCAATTTCTCACGATATAGACTATGCTATTGCGTATGTAATTGCTGAAACGTCTATTTGACATGTACAGATGCTTGTTTTAATTCGCTCCTCTGTGAGAATGTGATGTAGAATAAAATATCGGAAATCCTCAAATTTCTAGCGGGAAAGCGTTACAACTTGAAACTCTTCTAAGCATCTTCAAAAATGTCTAAACAAGCAGATACCAAAGCTACCAAAGCAACCAAAGAATCAAAGTCTACTTCGCCAAGCAAAGATAAAGAGTTTGAACCTGATCAAGAAGAGGATGTTGAAGACTCTATAGCGCAAGCAGAGGGTAATTAGAGATAACGTAGTATGATTTAACTAACTTGTAAAAAGCAAATGACGTAAAGACAAAAAAGGACGCTAAGGAGGAGATCAACCAACTAGAAAGCGAAGCAGATGTACCTCTCGAGGATTTATTACCACCTGGATATCTTGAAGCTCTTAAAGCGCGACAACCAGCAAAAAGAAAGGCTGAGACTGAATCAGAGGACAAGAAGCCAAGTAAAAAACGTAAAGAGAAAAAGTAACACGTGAGATCATTTAGCGTCTCCTTTTTGGCGTTAAAACATGTTGTACCTTATTTCGCCCCATGTAAAAAAGAGGTCGACCCTTTGTAAATCTAAAAGACAACATTTTGACCGTTTTTTATCGTTTTTTGTTTACGTGCACTGTATTTGAACGCAAGTGGCCTCATGCGCCGATTTACATTCTCTGCACGCCTTTGGGGGGTTACCAGGTAACTTGCGATAACGAACTATGCAAACAACTAATTCTTGTCTAAAGCGCTAGGCATACGCGAAGGGCGCCTAAATACGTCAATAGTACGGTTATATATCAATGAGCTGTGTTTTTACGCTATATAGAGTTTTCGAAGGTTGTAAGAGTGCGATGCTACTGCGACAAGACAAAAGAACAACGTAGTACAACAGTTAATACAAAAGGAAGAATGCCTTTTAGACCATCTCAATTCGACTTCAAAGACTCTCCAAACATAAAAGATAGGGAAGTCCCAGGCTCAGAAGTGTAAGTAAGCTCACTGAGCGCAAAACTTTCCAAAAAGCCTCAAAAGCACTTTAAAAACGCGGTATAGTACTCTATTCGCTAACGGTAGTTGTTTTAGCGTAGTTGGATTCGATGAACCAACGAAGAAATACTTCAAGCCTTTAGTTGCGATAGTAGGCCGTCCAAACGTAGGTAAATCGACTGTATTTAATAGATTGGTGGGGTATTCAAAGGCATTGATTTCAGACATTGCTGGGACAACAAGGTAATGAAAATAAAAACGAAAATGTCAAACTGGCAGGTGTTTTCTTTTTTGGGTTGTCTCTCTATGTCTGTCGCTCATAACTGCTTTAGAGACCGTGTTTATGGTGTATGTGATTGGCTAGATTGGAGTTTTCTATTGGTAGATACAGGTGGTATGCTTGGTGAGACAGACAACTGGTACGCGACGGTCTTTTGTTTTTTTTTTCCTTTTGACATTTTTTAATTCTTTTTTTTTAACCGTATCTCGACAGGTCCAAGTCAATTCATGAGCAAGCTATGGTTGCTATATCCGAAGCTGATATTATTTTGTACATGACAGGTAAAATTTACAACTTTTTTAATCGTAACATTCTGATTGGTAATCTTCTCTTTTCAAAGATTGTCAATCTGGTATTCACCCTCATGATAAGCTCCTTGCTCGTCTCTTGAAGAAATCAGGAAAACCAGTAATTCTTGGAACGAATAAAGCTGATAACTCTACAATGGTAAACCATACTTTATGAACGCAACTTTTTTTTTGTGTGCACGTGTTTCTCACGTGAAAAAAAAAACCTTTTACTAATTTAAAAATAGGGAGAAGATGCACAAAATTTGTTCGTCTTGGTTTAGGAAAACCTGAAATTATTTCGGGTATACATGGTTTGGGTATTGTTAATTTATTGGAAAACTTCACGGAGAAAGCGAAGCGTATGGGGTTCATGCCATTTGTAAGTTTTTATGTCTTTTTTGTTTTTTTTTTGTTCTTTTCTTTGTTTTTGGCCTTTTGGCCTTTAGTCTTTGTCCTTCTGTGTACTGGTTTTGTTTTTCTTATTTTATTGTTGTAGTCAGATGATGAGTCAAAGAGAAAGGATGTTAAGGTTGCTATCATTGGTAAGCCTAATGTTGGCAAGTCTAGTCTTTTGAATCATATTGCTGGTCGTGAGAGATCTGTTGTTTCAGATGTTCCTGGTACAACAATGGATCCTGTTGATGAGCATTTAAAGTGGGGTGATAAGGAAACACCTATTACACTTATTGATACTGCGGGTGTAAGGAGACCAAAGAGTCAAGATTCGCCTATTGAGAAGATAAGGTACAGAAACTGTTTTTTATTTATTACTTTTTTTACTGATTTATTGTTTAGCGCCATGTGGGCTCTTAAGGTTGTTGATCGTTCTGATATTGCTTTACTTATGATAGATGCAGTTGAAGGACCAGTAAAACAGGTACTTTTTTTTAAACACGTGTTCCTGGATCGAGTTTTTTTTATCGGAGTGTTTAATAATTTTTTTTAGGATAACAAGCTTTTGACGTATATTTTTGATCAGTACAAGAGTTGTATCACTGTTGTAAATAAGTGGGATCTTACTGATAAAGTAAGTGAGAAAAACAGACCAACTGAAGAAGGTTATCGTAAGGCACTTCAAGAGCATATTGAGTGGATAAACTTTGTCCCAATAGACTTCATATCTGCTAAAACTGGTACACCTAACTTTTTTTTTTTCGACTTCTGAACGCCTCCCTGACTTTTGACAACTTTTTTTTAATGGTGTTCAATGTCCTTATGCTTGCTTAGGTTATAATGTACCTAATTTATTGGACGATGTTCTGCTAGTAGCCAAAGAAAGGAGGAAAAAGATTTCAACAAACAACTTGATTGGACTTGTTGAAAAAGCTACATTACTCAGAGGAGCTCCAAAACTTGGCCTTAAAAAGCTTAAGATTCGTCACGTGACACAAGGAAATATGGCTGTACGTTACATAACCATCTTTGATACGATTACTAATGACCTGGGTACCTTATTAGGGTCCTGCTTTTGTTTTCTTTGTGAACCATCCAGAGCTTGTTTCAAATCAATATATTAGCTTCTTACAACGTCAAATTCGTGATGAGTTCTCATTCTTGGGAACACCACTCAAGCTAATATTTAGAAAAAATAGAAGCGCCCCTGTACGTACAAACAATACAGGTGGATCACGTAATAAGAAAAATACCCGCAAAAGCAGTGGCTCTACAAAAAATAGAGGAAAACGCTAACCATGATGTACAATAATAAATATCAAAAAAAGACTGCTTAGAAGCGATTCCATGGTGGAAAAGTATGCCCACATAACTACAATGCAAAGCCTTCTACAAGGCTCAATGTGTATCCGTTCTAAATGAAGAACATTGGTCTAGCTTTGTTCCACATGTGGCTTATAGCGTACCACGGAGTTCTTGAATCTATTAACAGTTACAGTGCTTTTACTATATTCTCATACCCTGCCAGTGGATTTGGCCTGAAATAGTGCTATGTTATGTAGCGCTAAGCCGATTTATAGCATGCACGTGACTTTCTGTTCAGTACTCCATAAGGATACATTCGTGGTATCTGTTGCAACTTTGCATACAGTGACGCTTATCAGAAACTAATGAAATTTTTATTATACAGAAGGAAGCAAGCACAAAATCGTTATGAACTCTTGCTCTCAAGCATTGCAATTCGGGCTTGTAGTTCAGCAATTTGATTGCATTTATTTGCATTATCTTCCTCCAATTTCGTGATTCTGGTATTTGCTTCCTTGTTTTCTTGATTGAGTTTTGTGACTTCTTGTGTTAACGATATTACAAGCTGATCTTGTGCACTCGGTTGATCAAGTTGATTTGGATTTGCAGCTGCCCATAATTTTCTTTGTAGTAAATAAGTACTAAGCTAGTCTGTCTTGTTAGCCTTACCGTTTAGTTTTAAATGAGTCGTCATCAGAAAACTCATCTGACTCGCTATCATCTTCCAATTTATCAACCTCTTTGTTTTCTAGGTTTTCACTTCCGATCGTTTTGATAATCTTTGCCTGCTTTGGTTTGTTTGCTTTCTTTTTTGCTCCTTTGCTTTTGTTCTGGATTACTCGTTTCCGTGGCTTCTTTACAACTGTTATGACATAACGTGCAACAGCTTGTACATCTAAATTAACACGTTATAAATAAAACCAATAATGGTTGGCGTATGACTACTTACCTTGAGCTACAACCAACTCATCCCATTTGCATTTGTCAATATTTTCTTTCACGGCTTGCCCCAATTTGTTTACAACTGCATAATGACTTTGGTATCCAGGTTTAATAGGCTTACCCTGAAAATTAATAGGATCTGTAGGTTTTTCTATTACCTAGCAAAGCTGTAAATAAACAAACAAACCCATGTACATACAGGATACACATTTCCAGGTGTGACTAAACTCAGAATAAGTGTTTTTTCACCTTGAGATTCGTCATATGAGGCAGCATATGTGAGACTACTCTGTGGTAACATGTTAGAGGAAAAAACCAAGTGAACACAATAGTACTGTAAAGTAGATTCCTTGTCCATAATATCCAGCATCCAATGCACTTACAGTTCCAAATCCAGCTTTTACAATACTATAAGCTGCTTTTGCACGTGTTCCATGTGCCATTAACAAAACAGGTAACTGAACAATTAATAAGTCATATAGGGGTTGTTATTACAACAGCACCTGTTCTGCGTTGGTTGATCCAGCAATCAAAGATGAAAACTTGCTATAAACGCTTGTCCGTTTAGTGTTGTGGGCATCATGCTCCCAATCATTCCTACAAAACAACTTGGGCAGTTCTCTAGGTAACAATCAATAGCCGTAAACATTTATGTCTACATACTGGTGCCTATGCTTAACTATTGTATTGTACATGCCAAAGTTCTGAAGCAAGACATCATTGCAAACAAGATATGCTGATTTAACAGTGACTTGGTCATATCCATGCATTTTTGACATCTGTTTACGAAGAACCTTTAGCTCTCTGTTGGCTACAGTGTCGGTTTGGTCAAAAAGGTCCAATAGTCTGTAATGAGTTGCTTTTTCCACAAAACCTCTTTAGGAACTGTTAAAATAAAAATGAATTAAACAACATTAAAACACTACTTGTTGTTTGATCTGTCCCAGGCACGTGCATACTCCAATCGAGGGTTTAAGTCCCATGATGTCTTACTTCTTAATCCTTGTTGAAAATCAATCTATTTGGAGAAAAGTATTGATTGTACCAGCTGCAGTGTCACATAAAACTCTATTGGGTATAAAAGGCTGAATAGCATAAGCACCAATCTTACACTTGAGATTATTCCCAACAATATCCATACGCTTTATCAACAGTTAAAAAAGTATTTAATAAAAAACTTTTAGACATACAGTACTTCTGATAGGTTGGTGTGCAATACAATATCCGCACATGTGAGGGTCTACAAATGCTATAATAACAGTAAACACCACACTTTTGATTCTTGTATTAAACCACGCACAATGTTGTTTATCTTGTTGAATGGAGTTTATACACAGCCCATCCTCTTCACACATTTGAGCAATAGTACCAGTTACGTTTTGTTTTTCGCTCCACATACTATGTGGTAAATCACACAGAATACCTTCCATTAGGTCTCCTTGCTGAACCCAAAAGCTCTATTAACAAAATGATGAGCAGTTTGAACTTGAAACACACGTGTTAGTACTGGGGATTGCACAAAGATGGGATTGTAAGTACAGATTAATGAACAAATACCCTTTTGTATTGCAAGTTTAAAATAAGAACGTGTTGGCTTGGTATTCGATTAGTACAATACTTTTGACTTGAAAGTTGTACCAAGTATTGTAACCATTTTGCAAGCTTGGATCTCCACTCTGGAAATTGAGTTGCAAAAATGTATTTCTGACTTGTCATATATGCATATGAAGTCCATAGTGAATGACCTTGTTGATTGATTGGAAGGTGCGCCAATAGAGTCTCAAACACTTTGGTGTATGCAGGATCATTGTCAACAACCTTCAAAAATACTGTTTTGAAATCAAACCTCTGTTCAGTCATGGCACGTGGAAAAATATCTCTTTCAGGTAATAAGCTCACAAATACTTCAGTAGGTCTATATTGTGCTACATAAAGAGTTAAAATACTGCTTAGTCTTCTGGTATCCTAGTATCACCTGCAAAATATAAAGGTGTCCATCCTTTATTATTTACTGCTTCAACGTTTGCACCTGCTTTAATTAAGTTCTCAGCTATTCCACTGTGGCAATAGTCAACTAGCAAGCGTTAGATATTTTATAACTCAAAAATGTTTATAGAACCAGCAATATGTAAAGCTGTTTGTCCATCTTTGTTTGTGGCAGTGAGGTCTACATCTGTGTTGATCAACAAATCAACAGTATTGATGTGTCCATGACATACTGGAGAGTGTGAGAACATACATTGCATGTTTACAATAGTACAACAGTACCTGCTTTATGTAAAGCTGTCTCACCATCTTTATCTGCAGCATTGATATTTGTTTTTGCGTTGAGCAATAATTTAGCAGTGTCATTGTGTCCACAGCATGCTACATAGTGTTAGACATACATTTTATGCTTACAATAGTACAACAGTACCTGCTTTATGTAAAGCTGTCTGACCATCTTTATCTGCAGCATTGACATTTGCTTTTGCGTTGATCAATAATTTAGCAGTGCCATAATGTCCACGATATGCTGGAAAGATTAGGCCACCATTGGTATATGCACAACAGTACCTGCTAGGTGTAAAGCTGTCTGTTCATATTTATCTCTAGCATTGATATTTGCATCTGATTTGATCAATACTTGAACAGTGTCGTTGTGCCCATGAAACACTAAAAGGTTAGACCATACATTGTATATCTTACAACAGAATACCTGCAGCGTGTAAAGCTGTGTGTCCATCTTTATTAGTAGCATTGATTGTTGCAAATGCATTGATCAATAATTGAACAATATCATTATGCCCATTAAAGGCTGGGAAATGTGAGAACATAAATTGTTACAACACAGTACCCGCTTTGTATAAAGCTGTGCATCCATCTCTAAATGTAGCATTGATACTTGCGTTTCTATTAATCAATAATTTAACAGTATTATGGTGTCTGCGGTGTACTGGAAAGTGTGAGGACATACAGTGTTTGTTTATGACAGTACCTGCTTTATGTAAAGCTGTCTCACCATTTTTATCTCCGGCATCGATGTTTGCGTTTGAATTGATCAATAAGTCAACAGCATTGTTGTGTCCATGGCATGCTAAAAAAGTGTGAGACCATACATTGTATGTTTATAAAAGTACCTGCTTTATGTAAAGCTGTCTTTCCATTGCTATCTGTAGCATTGACATTTGCATTTGCATTGATCAATAATTTAGCAGTATTATTGCGTCCATGGCGTGCTGGAAAGTGTGAGAACTTACGTTGTATATTATTTACAAGCCTACCTGCTATATGTAAAGCTGTCTGCCCATCTTTATCAGCAGCATTGATATTTGTGTTTGCATTGAGCAATAATTCAACAATATGGTTGTATCCATGAAATACTGGGAAATGTTAGACCATACATTGTATTTTTATTAATAGTACCTGCTTTGTGTAACGCTGTTCTTCCGTATTTATCTGGAGCACTGATATCTGCCCCTGCCTTTAAACACATTGATTTGATAATAGGTAAACTGGCATAAACTAAATTGGTTACTATGTATGTACAACTATTTACAAACCTGAACACAGTAGAATTTGATCAGCTGTTTTGAGGCAACGTAGCTTCTTTTTCAGTTTATATACTACAATCATGTGAACCTTTGCTACCTCAGATAAAATTGTACCTGTTGTGGTATCCTTTATTTTGCTTATAAGTTGTTTTGAATCAAAGTACATGCACATGATAGAAGTATCATAGGAGGTTTGAAGAAGTTTCAGTTCAGCTATTGTAATATCGTTATAGTCATTGTATTAAAGAAGGGTTTGCTAATACCTGCCAATGTTAGCGCATGTTCTTGGTGCTGGTTTGACATGATATGTGGCTACAGGCGTAGATACTTGAAGAGTTTAGGTATCCTCAGGATTATGTGAGTTGAGTGTTGAACGGTTCGCTTAAAAAAAAGTTAATCAAATAGACCATCTCAAGACATTCTTCCGTCCTTGATATAAAAATTGATGTTAACGGTTTTTTTTTTTTGTTTCTGTATTTGCGTGGTTTTCACTCCGCTAGCACGTTCCACGTGATAAGTAAATTCTAGAAAAAGCTATTTTACGTGCCTTTTACGCTTGTTTATCACGTGATAACTCTACAACCTTTTTCTCGAAGCGGCAACTACGACTGTGGCGGTTAGTGTGTTTAAAAGTCCTTTTTTTCGTTCGAAACTCAAGTTTTTTCGAACAAGTTGTTCGAAATTTCGTACGTTTCGAACTGATCTCAAACGCGCAATAAATTATCGCCTAGTACTCTAGCATCACAAACTGCCAGGGTATTGTTTTATTGGATGAGCTAACGTTGCTTTGGGATGTGGCTTAATTAATTAAGTCACCTCTTTGCCAATCGGCGATAAAATAGCCACAATCAATATAGGTCAACCAGTTCGAATGATCGGAAGCGGTACATACAGCTTGTTGCATTTTAGAATATCATAAAAGTACTTTCAAAAGGCAACTCCCTATACGAAGCAAGCACGTGCTATGGTGGGGTTACATGTGCTCACTAACAGGAATTGCCCCGGATTAGTGACAAAAAAAAAATCGATAATTCCAATTTTGAGTTCGTCATTACTTATAAGTAAAACCGTTTTCATCTCTCTTATTTTATACAATGGGTGCTAGCAAGTATTTAAACATGTTTTGGTTTGTTACCAAGAAGTACATGCTCACAGTGATAAACAATACCGAGCTCAAAATTGGGATTATAATGTTTTTTGTCACTATTCCCAGTCAATTCCAGAGTACGACATGAGATGTACCCCTTTGAAGGAACTAAAAAGCAACATTGGGGCCATGTTTAGTATCGATGTTATGAATTGAGTCCCTATCTCCTTGTACCAAAGCTAGCTTATGAGTTTTCCTTGCACTATTTGAAATTGCAACACAACCTTTTAGCTTTTGCACCGTTGACCTCAATGGCATATTACCTCCAAAAAATACAGTCTCCTCTGCTGGACATGATGGCGCCAATCTCACATAGATATATGATGTAAAACACATAGTTGAATACAAGATAAAGTTCTTTTCACATGTTTGTTTTATTGGACAACAGGTATTAATCTGTTTCTTGATTTCTTATTTTTTTCTTTGTACAATGAACCGACACACCAGCGAAGGAAAATGGATTACTTTGAACAAAAGTGAAGCAAGTCAACTGCCTTAGTAGTGGCCTTAACCTTTGAATATTTCTTGACAAGAAAACCAGCGCTGTCAACATTGTTGCCGTATATCAATATTGGAATTTTCTTCCACTTCTTTTTCTCCCTGACAACTCTAAAAACGGAAAAAAATAAGCAACCAGCTCTTTGTGCGCTCTTTTTTTGAATCAAGAACGCATATAAAAATTGATGGGTAAACGTACTTGACAAGATTATTGGCAGCATCTTGCTTGCCATCATTCGCTCTGTACTGATTTGTAATGACCTTTATTTTTTTAATATTACTGGCAGCATACTGCTTCAAAAATGCCATCAATTCCGTGATTGACGTCATGGGTATGACCTACATACAAATACATTACTAATCAACTTATGTTCATATCAGGGGCTCACCTTGACACTCGCTTTAGGATCCTTCTCCAACATTTTTACAGTGAACTTATTCTCATCAGCTAGATTATCATCCACCTAAAAAAGCAGTTCAACACAAAGTCGTGGCAATTACTGTGGCCAGTATCGGACCAAGACCATCTCTTCTTGCTGTACTTACCCACAAAACCAAGTTTCTACAATCTCGCCAGCTAAGTTCGAATGTATCAAACGTATTGGTGCCACTCCTAGTGTAGTACACCAAGTATCGCGGCAGTATCTAAATAGCCATTAATTCCAAGAAGGTGTGCGTTTAACTATTTCTTACTTGGTCTTTGTTGAATACTACAACTTCATCTGCATCAGGTTCTTCAGCAGGACGACATGGCATATACATCATATCATTACCAGCCTTTTTAACAACAACATAATGAGAGTCATAGCCAGCCTTGCATGGCTTTCCAAGTAACGTATTTGGATCATTAGGATCCGGTGTCTCAATGACAGGATACGGTTTACCCATAATCAACCACTAAAGAGCAGCATTAACAAAGAAAGGGAAGGGAGGGTGTCTATTTTTGTTTTTTCTGAAAAAGTTGCCGTACCGATATGAGGAGACAGTGTTGACCTGTCTTTTGCTTTAGTTCAGCGTATTTGGATCCTACACGTGATTTAGGGCTTAGAATAAACTTGAAAGAATATAACCATACCATACGTTGGCGATTGCGTAAAGTATATGCCTTTACCTACCAAAGACTATCAGTGACATGTTTGACATTCTGCCGATTAAGTACCAAAATAACCAGGATCTGTCTGATTGTTGAGCTCTCGAGGCTCCAAAAAATTATTCTCAGCGATTTTAAACGATGATTCCTATAACCTCTTTATTAGTAAAGCCTTCTTAGACTTAGAATATGCGAAAAAATACCTCTGTGGTGCCATGAAACCTAAACAAAGAAAAAAGTAAGAAAAAAAGTCAAAACGACAAACAAAGTTACGCACCCTGGCAATAAATTCACTTGTTCATTCCCAGACCCACGCATAGCGTAACTATCTAACTTTTCAAGTATCCTAAATAAAAAAAAATTTGAATATGGCATTGTTAGAAGTTTTCTAAGAACCATTGTTTCCAAGCCTTCTTTGCACCTAAACTTTGCTTAGCATCGTCACACCTTGTTAGCTA
This sequence comes from Trichosphaerium sp. ATCC 40318, assembly GCA_038496445.1. Classification (NCBI taxonomy): domain Eukaryota; phylum Discosea; class Flabellinia; family Trichosidae; genus Trichosphaerium; species Trichosphaerium sp. ATCC 40318. The sequence continues at coordinate 6,851 of JALMLS010000441.1, read as the reverse complement.
GTACATACCATCATCTGTCGAATCCTCAATATCATTTGGATCATGTTGGTCAACAACACGTGATATAACACGTTGATAAAAAGCATGAAACTTATTTTCAAGAGTAGGATTGTGAAAGAACACAACCTTATCAAGCTTAAAGAATGATGCATTGTCAACACCAACAAACTGGTAGAACATATCCCGAGCACGTAAGTACTCGCTTTTTCTCTCTTTTATAGCTTCACACTGCTCTAGAACAGTATACTTCAACTGAGGCTGTTGTTGCCATACTCCTTTTTCAAAGAAAGAGACGCCTTAATTGAAACGACATTAATGACTTAAACTACAGTCTGTATGAAAAGAAAACAATGTAATACCTCCTTTTGGACTCCATAATTTAGGTACAACTCCTTCAAGAGTTTCAATAGGAACACCTTGATCAACAGTCTGTTCTGTAAGCGTTGTTGTAGAAGATTTACAAACATGGCTTCTATCGAATGACTGGAACGTCCCTGATACCGTACACGAAGGACAAAGTACATCAAAAGATGCTCTCTTCAATTGAGGAATAAATGCATATAGCGTAGAAAGCTAAAACAAAACCAAAGTTAAGAATAAAAAAGAACAATAAAAAAGAGTACGAAAATGAGAAAAATAGGAAGTACCCAAGTTGTTGGATCAGTACCCCGCACCATCATAATGATGGAATCTACTGAGTGGTATAATAACACCATATTACCTTGTTTATCTGCAAGGACCATAGAGTTCAAGAAAAGCTTGTACTTGAAGTCGTGAAAATCTGCGAGGAAAAAAAGTAAATCTCTGCAAAAAACGCTTTCAATCCTTTTGCTTACCTCTCAGTTCAACTTGCATCGAGTTAAAAAAATCGCTGGTAATACTAACATCTTCGCTGGACTTAAGTCTAGCCGTCCAAAGACGTAACCCCTCACGATCACCTACTACAGGAGGTAGATAGGCCATTTCAGCTTTTGGTCGGAGCATTGGAAACATGTATCCAGGTCTTCCGTAACATATCTATCGATCAATAAGTACACGATTCCACTCTTATCACTTCAAGCGTACCTCCTCTTGCGGTGACAGCATATAACAGATCTTGAGCTGCTCCATAAAGTTGAGAATCGATAAGCAAATGAGCCGGCTGTATGGTTCTCCATCAGTAGTAGGAACACGTTGCAAACGTTTTACAGCATCCTCTAAAGATACTATTGGATTCCTCATACCACCACAGCCTCCTTTCTGCTCCTGAAGTCGATTGATATGTGTATCAGGTCCAATAAAACTGCTCAAGATTTTAGACATGATAGCTGGCTTTGTACAAATTATAGCAGTCGTCTAAAACCAAAAAAATGAGAAGGAGGGATGAACCAAAAACAAAACAGTTAATCCGTACAGTATCTAGCATTAGCACTCCAGTGTTATGCAAGTACTCAAGGTATGTCGCAAACTCGAGTTTAGTTAACCTGTTCCAATCAGTATGGCTCTTTTTGAACTCTTTCTTGCAGATGTCTTTAAAGTCGGAGCTAAAAAGAGAACTTAGAAAAGCAATCAAAACAACAAGACGCTGAGGCGAACTACAACCGGTCTTGCCAAACACGTACACACTCGTAAATACTCTACAATGATTTCCTTGTGAAGCAGTATCTGCAATGACTTGACATAAGTTTGCAACCTATTTGAGAAGTGAGATCTCAGTTTTTTCCATTCCAATAAAAAACCGTCACGGTTTCTACCGCCATTTTTTTACATACCTTAGGAAATGGCTTCATACTTTTATACACTTCAGCTATGTGTCCCTTCATTTGTGTAACTCCCTCACCTACAGCATGTTAATCAAGATGTTACCAAAAGGTGAAGCGCAGTACCAGTTATTGAAGAGACGAACGAAATTGTATGGTTTGTAAATTCTGTTTCCTGACTCAAGAATGCTTTTAGATCAGTGCGGAGGGTATCGATTGTATTACGATTATTGACTTCGTCTATCTTTGTTCCAACAAAAAAAATAGCATTGAGTGTTGTGCTAGGTAGTTTACCACGTAGTAAAGCAAGCCAATGCTTAATTTGTTTCATAGCAACCTCAAATTGTTGTGATGCATCGAACTAAGAATACCATGAGTTGCGAGAAGAAGAACAAAACAGATTTTGGATAAAAATGCGATCCACTCTTGATCAAGCACGTGACAATAGATGCTAGAGTTTCTATGCGTACCACTATGATGTAGATTGAGTACTCTGCGGATATAAAGTGCTTATGGACAGATAAATACTCGAGTTGTCCAGCAAAGTCATAAACAGTGAATTTATTGGATCGTATGCTACAACAAACCATTAATCTAACCGAACATACGGACAAAGTACAGATTAAGTTCATCAAAAAGTCAAAACAACGTTTACCTTAGAAAACTACTATCAAAACCAATAGTAGACTGTGTAATTATATTCTTTTTTTTTTTCAAAAAGTTGATGAGTGAGGTTTTACCGCAACCGCCATGACCAAGAACTAAAATGATTCATGTCAGCCATTTATCACTGTAGACTTTAAAAAAAACATCTAGAAGTGTAGTACCAAGTAATTTGAGCGTATGATGCCGTGTTGTCGTCAATGGAGGATACAATTTCGGTTTAGATTCAACCCAATTTCTGTAATAATCAAGGAAGTCTGCCTCGTGCTTCAAATTGGATTCATAAAGAATAACGCCTATTATCTGAGTTCTCACAGACTTTATTGACTTATTAGGCCAATCAATAATATGTCCAGACAACCAACGTGCCATCGATATCTCTAAATAAAAAGGAGCTTAAGAAAGTGCATCAGAACTGAAAAAAATCTTTGGCTTACCTTGTAAAATAGGAATCTTGCTATTAGGTTCCCGTAGCATAATAAATATTGGAGACGACGATGAAAACGTATGTTGTACATAACCGTATACCCACTGATACTCTACAGATGATATATGAAGAATGATTATATCAGCTTTAGAATATTGAAACTTTGCTGTTCCAGAGTTCAAATTTATAACACGAACATGACTCTGAGGCCGATTGTTATTGTTTCCGAAAGGAAACCTAAGGCTCTTGAACTCGCTCTCAGCATGATAACACAGGTCAGCAATCTTGGTAGGCTTGTCCGTGAACACAAACACCTGAGCCATAGCATCTGTCATTATCTTTTCGTTTACCTTTGGCGGCAATGAGGTTTCTTCTGCCAACGCTACAGAAACCAATTGTCAGTTCGCAACGATATTTTGGAAGGTCACCGCGTACGTCCTCGCAAGTGCTTCAAAATACGATGAGCCACGCTGTTTTCGTAAGGAATCAGTGGTTTTGGAAGACGCTTCAGCCCTTGTTTCTGAGCTTTGTCTGTGATTTCCATCCTCAGAAGATTTCTCTTTGATATCTTTAACCGTAGTTTGGGGTTCTCTATCTTCTTTATAGCTGGTTGACTTCTTCTAGTGTTTATTTGTTTGACAATAGCCTCGAAGGGTTCTTCCACATTAGTCTAAAGATCAAAAGAAGTGAACAAAAGGTGTAATATTCGAAAGAAAAAAGTACCCAAGTGTCGCCGTCAGCCTCAAAATACGGAATACCTCTATCGCAAACACCTGCAGCAAATGCTTTACCTTCTTGCTTTGATACTTCTCTGTCGCCTACTTCACTACGAGAGTAACAGCAACCGACAATGACCTACGTAAAAATCAACGAAAGAGTCTAATTAAATTAATAAAATATCGGGTTTTTACGGCGTGTTGTTCAAGAGAAATAAAAACACTTGTAGGTCACGTAAGCGTTATAACGTACAACTGGTATATCCCTACTGTCTTTACAATTAAACATCATGTTCAACTGAAACTTAAGTCCTTCAAGGCTTGTCCTTGACCTCACATTGTAGAAAAAAATAAAACCTTCACCGTTCTTAAACCACATTTCTCGCATTGACCTTTCGCTGTGAGTAAGAAATATATCATAATCTTTCATATTAAAGATATAAAAGATACTCAGACGTACGAGAATTCATCCTGAAATGAAAGAAAAGTCAGAATTAGCTGAACATAAAAAAAGAAAAAAAGGGTTGTTCCAAAAATAACTTTTCTTGTTTTACACTAAAAAACTTGGTTCATACCTGTTCGGCTGTGTCCGTTATTATCAAATTACAAAGTTTATCATCTACTTTTATAGATTTGGTATAGTTTTCTTCTATTATAGGGTCATACTGCTCGTCAAGTTAGTTTTTTTGAAAAAAAGCGCCGAAATAATATTTTTGTTTTGAAACGAAACGACGCGGCTGACCTGTACTTGTTGCGTCTCCGTTACGAAAGAGCTGACCAATGACGTTTTTAAAAATGTTTGGCCTACGCAAACAATCTTGTACTCCAACGGGTCACCTAAAGTGCTGTGGTAAGTCTCTAGATAGGATATGATTCTCGTCGAAACGCCATTTGTAGTTTGGCCGACACCAACTCATTTAACGTGCCGTTTGAACGTTATGGGCGGTGGTATTGTTAACAAGCGTACCGTTAGAAGCTTCTGTCATTTGACAGGCTGGTTTTGTTTATGTTGCACGATTTGACGTACAATTGAATTCAGCCTTCTTGTGGTTGCTCTAGCAAATAGCTGTTCATTGTTTACGTGCGTTAATGCCTTAAGAGCTATGTTTAAGTTGGTTTCCTAGCGTAAATCTGTCTAAACGGCACGCAGAATACCATGGCCAACACAACAACTACTTACACAGTCGAGGTATTGAAATACGCGTGTAAATACAAGTTTGTAACTTTTCTAGGTTGGGTCGTCAAAATTTTCGTGTGATTTGTCTCCTGAGTCAACCGTTGGAGATTTGGAGACCTCCATTCAAAAGTACGTGAACGCTGTCAGTAACCAAAAAAAAAGCAAAAATTTCTTTGAACTCAACCGTTTACGCGTAGACTTGCTACAGACGCCGGATTAAACGTGAAAATTACAGAACTGAAGTTAAAAGCTGATGACGCCTTTCTTTTCAACGAAGATATCTTGGAAGACGCTATTATGGAGGCTGACGAGGTTGTAGCAGTTTTCGACGAAGGTACAAATAAAAAAACCAACTTACATTTCTGTTACGTCAAAACGGAAACTAATCATACCAGGCGCAACCGCAGAGCCTAAAAAAGAGGAACAGACCTCATGTGAAGTTGACCCAAACGCGCCCGAACTAGAACCAGGTACAAACAACATTACACCATTGGAGCAATTTATCATTAACCTTTTCACAGAATTGCAAATTCTTGCTTCCCAGCCATCCAACGAACCCATTACCATCAAATATCGTTGTTCATACCATGAGACTGTCCAAGAGATAACTGTAACCTTGGGCCATACACTACGAGCTCTGAAAGATGCAATCCAGCTGAACAGGCTAGATTCGAAGTACACGCGAACAGTAGTCTTTTTTTGTACTCACTTTTTTACGAAAGGGAACTGATTTAGTTGTTGACTTGCACCTCGCTGCACATCCTATACTTGTAACCGATAAAACTGAACAGATGACTTTGGGTCAGTTCGGATTTGCGCGTTTGCTTCAAAGCAAGGAAGAATTAAACCCAGCTGCTCCTTGGGATGACCCAAGTATACTTTTTGTATCTTTCCGAAGGTACACCCAAGCTTACTTGTTTTGGGCTTATACTTCGTTTTAGATACACTGGCGAGAGCGCGGATAATTTCAGACATGTACAAACTCCTCAAGGTCATAGATTCCAAGCTGATGTAGCTTGGCAACCAGCTCTTGTTGAGCAATCAAAATCTGGAATGATTTGTTTCCTATCTTCTCTCTATGTACTTACAGCTCATCTTGATGGTGCAAAATCGTTTTTGGGCCACTTTGCTAGGAGAATTCAGTTCCCTCCAGCCATCCTTGCCTTAAAGTAAGTGAATATAAACAAAAAAAAGTTGCTACTTTTTCCGTTTGTTTTAACGTCTATTTCCTAGGTATCTCATCCAAAAGAAAAAGCTATACGCTGAGCAAAAGGCTGCCCTTGCTTCTGCTTTTTATAATTTTGCAAGAAAATTAGTTCCATCCAAGAGCACGTGGCTTCGTTTCTATTTTTGTTTTTTACTCTATTTTCAATTCTAGTTCCTATTTGTTAGTTCCTTCCTTTCTCTTTTTTATGTTTCTACTTACACTCGCATTTAGTTTCTGATGAAAAACTCTTTGAAAGAAGTGCTACACTTTGGGGTTTCTTTGACACTTACGCTGAGTCAAATGACAAGAAGAGATGCAGTAAATTTACGCAAGGTAAAAGTGGAGTATAATTTTTTTCCTTGCTGAAATTTGGGTACTAGTGTCTCTTGCTGATAGCATAACCTACGCCAGAATGACAGATCCTGTCCGAATTAAGGAATCAACCAAAAACAAGTTGTACAATAGACCAAGTTTACTAGAACGTATGGAAGGTGGTAGCATGTTCATAAGCGGGTTAGTAAATTTTTTTTCGATTTCAACCTTTTTTCTGACAATTTATTTTTTTTTCAGGTCTCCTTATTCCAAACTCGCGAAAGAAGATCTTATTCCTGACACATACTACTGCACATTACTACTATGCCATCCTCTTGGCGATGATATTTTTGTTTTATCTCTCCTGAAGTTGGTATGGAATCTGTTTTTTGATTAACTGAATCATAACCTGACTTATGCTTTAATTCAGAGGAAAAAGAGGGTGATGATAAAGATGACATGGACGAAGACATTCCTACCGGTCTTCAGTACGATTGGGAAAATTACAGCGTCGTGTAAACAAAGAGGTCACAACCATGCGTATAATACCTCTATCACTTAAACGTGCGAGGCCACCTTGTTTGTCACGAAACAAGGAAGGCTATGTGAA